>VZQC01014532.1:3481082-3545265 GCA_009823505.1 Rhizomys pruinosus
CTGGAGTCCAAAATGACAACTCCAAAGAAATTAGACTGTTTTCTTCTCACCCACTTGTGCCCCTTTCCCAAAGCCCAGGGAACAAACTGCGGAAGAGGAGGCGTGGTAGATTGTAAGGGCTGTGGAGAGATAGGGGTGAATCATGAGACTACAGGAATATAGTCTGGACTCCTGATTGATCAACATGTTTGTGCATACAAGCTTCTCCAACTGGTCTATGGGAACCTTGGGTTGTTCAAAATTTGGACATAGATACTTGCAAAATGCACCAATTACCTGATTGTGTGACATAATGAGTGACGTCAATGCTATCTGCAAACAACTGTGTCATTGTATTGTAGAATCCTTTAAAAAATAAATTAATTAAAAAAAAATAAAAAGAAAGCAAGGGCCTGGAAGACACACTCTAAGAGGGAGTGTTTGACAGATTTAGACACTTCTTTTGATGATGTATCATATGGTTCAGTGCTGTGGGGAAAAAGAAGACATAATAGCTAACAATATTGGTAAGATGCCTCCTACATGAAGACATGAAGCACATTTGATGGCAAAAAAAATGTAGTGCTGTGAAATCACTGGGATAGAAAGAGAAAGAGAGATGTGGAAAGGTCAACAAACTCATCCTGGAAATAAAACCTTCCCTACACATTTCAAGGTGAGTAGAAGTCAATTGGACCTAAATCTGGGCAGTGGTATCAGGTGGAAGGGACAGAGATGGGTTTCTGTCAGAGGAAGTCCAGTGTGCATACTCAAAGTATTCACAGATGGTTTCTCTGTCCCCAGGAGGGTGCCAATTGTATACAGAGAATCTCTCTTGTATAGCAATTTCCCACCAGGAATTCCATTTCCTGAATGATGACAACCATTCAGAGATGAGGCTGATGTTGAAGTTGGTGGTAGTGGCTATGAAGGTCATGTTGGTAAGTCGGATTGGGTGTCATAGTGATGGTTACCATGCTGTTGATGATTATAGATGTGGTGATGGTGCTGGAGTTGGTAGCAGAGTGTCTGTGAAAGTGAGCATGCATAGTGCATAGTTGGTGATGATGGTGATGGTAGTGATGGTAATGGTAAAGGAGGAATAGGTGTGATCTGTGATGATGGTTATGATGTCAGATGGTGATGGTAGTGTGGGAAGATTGTATTATAAAGGCTTTGACTTCGTTGTTTGGTTCATCTGTGGATGGATTAATAGCTCAACGGGTTATTGGAGAGTGATGAATATTGGGAAGTCCTCCTTTCATTTGATGTATGCAGGCATTATGACACAGCAATGAAAAAGATTACCCTGTAATTGTACTTGTGGATACATATCCCTCCAAATTGAAAATAGTGTACCAAGAGAATTGTAAATCCATGTTTATATCAGCAATGGTCATAATAGCCAAAAAATGCAATTAACTGTGTTCCCCATCAAAATACGAGTGAATAAACAAACATTGTCTCTAAATGACATCAATTAGCTGATAATTAGCATGTGCTGGAGAAATGAAAATACAATAGGTCATGTTTTCTACAGCAGTGGGAGCCTAACTCACACTATTTAACTCTGCATTTAAAACAAGGTGGTAAATTGGAGGTTACTATGCTTTTGACCACAATTAAAGTTACTTCAAATATTGGTTGAAATAATCATGTTCCTATCAATATATAAGGTCAGGGAACACCAGTGACGTCTTTCAATTAGAACAATATCACAAAATTGCTGGTGAGTTTTAAAATCAGGGCAATGAATTTAAGTCTAGCTTCATCTCCCAAGGTACAGCATTTCACGTGTGTATTGCACAATCCCTCATGCAATCCAACTGAGCTTACCTCTGCTGTAGTCTGATTCCAAATAGAGAATTTTCCCTCCCATCTCTGTTCTGATTTCCCCATTTCCTGGGACGTTTCTCTTCAGAGTCCCCCATCAATAAATCACTCACCCATGATTTCCTAGTCATAGTCTGTACTTCTAGGGAATGAGACCTAAAACAGATTCGGGCACTGAGAAATCTATTAAAAAATCAAAAGGACAGTGGAATTTGAAATTCTTGTAGGGCTGTGGGGAATGTACTTTGAAGCAGTAGGTCATTTCATCAGTCCTTGTGAATGAACCCTAACGGATTCTAGTTACTCAAGAGACCCATCTTAATGACTTGGCTGTATCCCAGCAACTGGTACAACTGCCAACCTTAATTAAGCCTAGATGTTCCTCTTTGTGTGTGCATGTATGCATGCATATGCCTTAATTTATTGTGAAAAGTCTTTCACTGAACCTGGGGTTCACAGGTTTAACTAGTCTGGCTATTTAGAAAGCCTCAGGGATCTGCCTTTCACAATTTCCCCACTTCTGGGATTATGGACACAAACCAGGCATCAGGCTTTTACCTGGGTGCTGGGAGTCTGAACTCAAGTACTCATGCTTCCCCCTACAAGTACTTTAACAAGTGAGCTGTCTCTCTACCCCATGCCCGAGTGTTTTTCCAAACCTAGTTGCTCACTGATGTACTTACTAATGCAGACAGCATGATGAATAACACAGAGAAGCATTAGCTAATGTCTAGGTATCTGGTATGCGGACCAGTTGTACTCATTTGATCTAGACTAAGGTTTTCCTGAGTATTCAGAGTAAAATATATTGAATATTCAACAACAAAGCAAGATGAACTAAGGAACAAGGAGCCGTATGCATAGGTGTTTCATGTTTCATGGTGTTCTGCATACAATAGCAAACAACCATTAACATGAAGTCCAGAGGCTTATAAACAAGACATGGCTTACCAGTCCTAGGTAAGGTACACACTCACAGCAGGACAGATTCAGTGTCTGGGTAAGGGTCCTTCCTGGCTCTTAAATGCCCCCTCCTCAGTGTACTCCCATGTTAGAATGGACAGGGATCATATTAAGGACTCTGCCATAGGGACAGGAACCCCACTCATGGTGTTCCACCCTCATGACTACATCACATCCCAGAGGCCCTCATGTCTTAACAACATCACTTGGGCAGTCAGGATTTTGATTTTTGAGAGAAAACAGACTTCCCATTCATAATAGCTCGTTGATCCTGGCTGCATACAGTGTTGTAGTTAGTTGATTTCTCCTTATGAAACATTCACCATCTTCCCTCCAAACATATGCCAGTGTCCAAATGTGTCTTGTGTATGTGTGTGCATGCACATGATTTCTCATGCCTGTGTTTGTGTGCATGCACATAGGTCAACTTCTTGTATTGTTCCTTGGACACTGTCTAAACATGCACAGTGTCATTGAGACATTCTCTTGTGAACATGGAACTAACCAAGTAAGCTAGGCTGGTAAGCTCATGATCCTCAGAGGTCTTCCTCCATCTACCTCCTTAGTGCAAGCATTACAAGTGACCTACCACACCTGGTTCTGAGGATATATCTCTGGTCCTTATATTTGTATAAGGAGAACTGCCGGCAGGGTGTGGTGGAGCACGCCTTTAATCCTAGCACTTGGGAGGCAGAGGCAGGTGGATATTTTTGAGGTCAAGGCCAGCCTGGCCTACATAGTGAGTTCCAGGACAGCCAGAGCTACAGGGAGACCCTGTCTCAAAAAGACAAAAAAAAAAAAAAAAAAAAGGACTGTACCAATGGATCTAATAACCCCAGACCCCAAATTTCTTCCTTTCTTGTGAAATACCAACCTCATTTTATCTTAATGACTTCTGTGAAGATCTCTTTAATGAATACAGTCATGTGCTACATAAGGACCTTGGATTTGGGACATCTATATATCTAATTTGTGGGGAGAAGGAGTAAATTGTATCCCATAGCAATGCATAAAACTTGAGTTTCAAAAATCAAGGCATCAAACTGGTGAAGTATTACTATCTCACAAGTTTTGTGATTCTTCTTGGAGAGAATCTGACCCATGGGCAGTTGATGATCCTGATTTATAATATCAGTTATACCAGCCATTAGAAATAATCTTGTTTGTTTGTTTGTTTTAAGATTGTATTTTTTATTTATTTATTTTTTTCACATAAATTTATTTTTTTAACAAATCTAGATCCGTGTTCCCACCCATTCCCCCACCCCGCAAGAGCTCATGCATTCTGCCAAACATGCTTTTCATCTCTTTCTCAGTCTTTCTCAATATTCTCCATGAGGAAGTTGCCTGTTTTGAGCAGAAGTTCACTGTTTCAGTCAGTTCTTTGATGCAGTCCTTTCTGTTGTTGTTGTTATTGTTGTTGTTGTTGTTGTTTCCAATATGCATTACACCCAACTGCTTTGAACAAAAGCTCAGGGGGCCCTATACAAGAAATACTTAGAGCTAGGTAATTGGCACTAGCATCCACAGATGAGGGATACCATTCATCGTTTGTTTTTCTGGGAGTGTGTTACTTCACTCAGCATGATGTCCTTTAGCTCCAGCCATTTTCCTGCAAAGCACGTGATGTCATCTTTCACAAATGTGAGAAAAACCAGTTCACTCAGGATTATGACTATGTCAAGAGGAAGGAATCTGTAGGAACATCTAGCAGTCCGGAATAGGCCCTAGAAATCCACAGATATTATGATACCAGGTTCCAAGAAAAACCACATACACATATTTAATAATTCAAATTAGTTCTATGAATACCTAAATCAAGAAGTGGGGGACAAAATCCAAACTTCAAAAGAAAGACACTCACCAGCCATTCTCTTCACCCTTGTATAGTAAAATCCCACACTGCATTTAAAGTATTCCAATAGAGAAGGATTTTGGTTTTCAATATTCCCTCGTAGAAGCATTATGAATTTCAACTCAAATTTACATTTATTCCTGGATTTGCCATTAAATATTAACTAGCTTTAGCTATGTGGTCTATATAATGCTGTCGATATTTTCCTGAGTTGTTAAATTTAAAAAGTGGTTAGCCAGGATTCACTGGTATGGTTTGGACAAGAAATGAACTCCACACACTCATAAGTTGAAAACTTTGGTTGCCAGTACAGCATCTCAGAGGTAAGGCCTTTGAGAGGTTGATTGCAGGGTGGAGAGGGGAGAAGGGGGCCAGTCTGACGTCAACAGTGAGTTCATCCACAATAAATACTTGGGGAAAGTTTAAGAGTTGTCACTGAGAGGAAGTTGGGTTTTTAAAGAGGTATGTCTTCAAAAGACAGATCTCCCCTATGTTGCCCTCCCCTCCCCGCATCATCTCCTCTCCTCTCCTGTTCTCTCCCAGCCCCTCTTCCCCTCCTGCCTCCCTGCCTCCTCCTACTTGAGGTTGTGCCTCAACCCAGGTTGAGAAACATTGAAATGAAGTAATTGAAATTCCTGGTTCCATGAGCTAGCACAAAACTTTCCTTGTTATTACTTGTTTTCAGGAGATATTTTATTAGAACTTTTCCAGGGTAGTTCATTAACCTATGTAAAACTGAATTGCAACATTAGGGATTTCTCTTTTGGTTCCAGGGTATTTCAAATTAAAGGCAAATTACAATAATATTTATTGAGAAAAATTAATCTCTTTGGTTGATAGATAGTGTGTGATCTTTTCTATGGAGAAAGCAAATGTCTTTTTACACGGTACTGGCAACAACAGACAAAGAACAAAACAAAACAAAAACTTCTACTCACGTCTAGCTTGATAAAACAATAAGTTTCATTACTAGGTAAGAGCTTACTTACAATATCATGGGCAAGTTGTCAGTGACTACAATACAGAGAAAAATAAACTCTTCTTCAGCAAGTGTTAACTGTCTATATACCCTGGAGAATATGTGTGGCCTTGTGAGCTCCTCCCTATAGCAACCATTAATTGTCTGTCAATCCATGGGAGGGATGTGGCCTCCTGAGGCTTCTAACCTCTTTGTGAGTCCCTCCCCATTCAATAATGGAAAGTTAAAGTCCTCAGTCATATACAGGTCTTCTTTGGGTAATCCAGCCTCTGACAGCTAAAGAGCACAGACAATGCCTATGTCCCTCCACAGGACAACATTCTACACACTAGATTTCCAATAAGCAACCATTCGTCAATAAATGTTGGCACACTACAGGTCTAAAATCAATGATTTATTATCAATCGATGGGAATTTCACTCACGAATCATGTGCAAAACTTCAGACTAGGTCCACATATATTTTTACCAACACCATGGATCAGTACTATGATCAAATAATGACTTGGCAGTTACATAATCTCATACCCCATGTACTTTTAAAAGCATGCTAGGTACAGAAATTCAGTCATATATTACACTCCTCAGAATTAGAGGTTGGTTATCTGGCAACACATGGGCAACAGGCAATTACCAACTTTTTACTGGCACTACAAAAACCAGTTGTCATTCAGATTAATGGAGAAACCAATTTATTCTTGTATGTGGCTATTAAGTGAAATTGCATTATATTGTAGCATAACCTAAGAATATACATTCATTTTATCATTAAGCAAAGCAGTAATCAGAAAAATTAACACCACTAACAGAATTCAATCAGTAAGGTGCAAATTTTAGGGGTTTTTCACTCTCTTCACCAGGAATACTGGCCGTGAGTTATACTTTCTCCCTCTATCATTCTCATTCCATTACAAATTTCCACATTTTGTCCACTTTATATAACAGCTGTTGTTATAACTAGCCCCTGAATATCCTACATGAAGACCACTCCACAGACATGACAGAATTCAATAAGCCCATCTGAATGTATTAATAAGATTTAGTTATTATTGTTTGCTAAACGTCTTCCATAAATAGCATCAGAACAAGCCCAGAGGAGAAAGGCCACTGATAGACAGGCAAATATTTTGAACCGATGAGCAGTTGTCTACCAACAGCTCTGTCATCTGTGTAAATGTCAATCCAATAACTTCAGGGTGTTAGGATTTGCCTGGGAAAGTGTAGGGTATGTTTACCCAAGCCAAATGAACTGCAAAGTGACACCTTTATGATGCATTTAATCCAACCAGGTGTCACTCAAATATTTTAAGTGTAGTGGAGAGAAAGAAGAGATCCTTTTCAGTACACATTCAAACTCCACACTGTGTCCTCTCACTTGGATTAAATAAATATATAGGTACCATTGACAAACAATCCTTTTGAATGGGGACAAGAACAGCAATGATATTTCCTTCCAGAACACTCTGCCATCCTGGATACTGAAACCTAAAATATCTAGTTTTTTCCACATGTACAGCAGTTAAAAGGTTGATAAGTTTACTTAGTTATTTTTCTATTGCTGTGATAAAATACCATGATCAAGGGAACTTATCAAAGGAGGAGTTTATATGAGCCTATGGCTCCAGTGGAATTACAGTCTGTCATGGTGGGAAAGCATGATGGCTGGAGGTGGCTGGAAAAGTAGCAGAAAGCAGAGGCTCAGGTGTTCAAGCAGAGAATGACCAGAGATCCAACAATTCTTAAGAACTCTTTCATCTTGTCCTCATTGAGGTACTTCCTCCAGCAAGATCACACCTTCACAGACCTCTCAAAACAGTGCCACCAGCTGGGGACAAAATATTCAAATACTTGGAACCCGTGGGGGACATTTTCATTCAAACCACCACAGTAGGGAAAGACAAGCTGAGAAGATAAGAGATGCTCATTGATCTTAATTTTTGGTGAGCCGTTCCAGACATGAACCTTCATTCAAAGCAATAAAATCAGTCTCTGAAAAATTAAAAGGGGGGAAGAAATGCTTTTTTAAAAATATATATTACTTAATATACTTAAGAATTTTATCAATAATAATTTAAAGTATATTATTTTTAATTTTTTTTAATTTTATTTATTCTTTATGTGTATGAATGTACTGTCTGCAATGCTGCAGAGGTCAGAAGAGGGCAACCGGAGTTAAAGACTGCTCTCAGCCGCCATGTGGGTGCTGGGGATCGAACTTGGGTCCTCTGCAAGAGCAGTCGGTGTTCTTAGCTACTAGGCCATCTCTCCAGCCCTAAAGTATGTTATTTTTAAATTAAATCATCCTATAGGTGAAAGAGATTGCTACCACGTGATACTATATGACAGCAAAATTATAGAGAACATTGGTATATGCCAATCCCAAAGTAATTGTTATATAGTCTTTAATTAAAGCTAATGTGGTCAACAACAATTTATATCACCAATTAACTCAGATGCATTACCGTTTTTATCAGCCTTTAAACCAGTGTTGTTTAATATGCACATATTTACTTTTACTAAGTCCTAAAACACCATGTATCCTGTAGACAGAGTCTGGGCAAAACTGGATACTTGTTGAACTCACGTCAATTAAATANTATCAATAATAATTTAAAGTATATTATTTTTTAATTTTTTAATTTTATTTATTCTTTATGTGTATGAATGTACTGTCTTCATGCAGGTCTGTTCACCCGTGTTGTGCAATGCTGCGGAAGTCAGAAGAGGGTGTCAATTCCCCTGGAACTGAAGTTAAAGATGGCTCTCAGCCGCCATGTGGGTGCTGGGGATCAAACCTGGGTCCTCTGCAAGAGCAGTCGGCGCTCTTAACTGCTAGGCCATCTCTCCAGCCCTAAAGTATATTATTTTTAAGTGTGGCATATATGTGGGTACCTTTGTGTGTACTCACATGAATGTGGAGATCTGAAGAAACCCTTTTGGTGTCACTCTCAGAAATATGTCAGCTCTTCTTCAGGATAGTTTCTCATTTTAGCTAGATGATTGGGGTAGGGAACTCTTTACTAAAAACCTAATCATGTTATTTGTTACCCCTCATTGTATCACATACTGCAAATGGTTCCTGCAACAGAAGCTCTACACACACTTTACTGGTTTTCTTTAGTGTCAACCTGACACACTTGAGTTGAGGGATCCTCAATTGAGGAAAACCCTGAATGTGCACCCTGGTGATCTCCTATTTCTGCCTTCCTACCCCAGGGATTAAAATATGTGTCATCATACCCACCTGACTTTTATTTAAGTATTACAGATAGAGCTTGGCTTCTCATCCTTTGGTGAGAAACATTTACCAACTAAGCCATCTCTCCAAGCCAAGAAATGGTTTTCTTCTATGGCCCATTTAGACTAATCCCTCTCAAATCCAAGAGGACACACTGTTAGACATTCAATTTGGAATTAATGCGTGTATTCTAGTTTGTGTCTCCATTACTGTAACAAAACACTCTGATCAATACCAACTTGGAGAGGAAAGGGTTTATTCATCTTACATCTCTGTATCACAGTTCATCTGTTAGGGAGCCCAAGGTAGGAACTCAGGGCAGCACCCTGGAGGCAGGAGCAGAAGCACAGTCTATGGAAGAACACTGCTTACTGGCTTGCTCCCCTGACCCATGTTCAACCTGCTTTCTTATACAATACAGAACCACCTGCCCAGGGGTGGCATCAGCCACAGTGGGCTAGGCTCTCCCACATCACTCAACAATCAAGAAAATGCCCCACAGACATGGAGGCATTTCCCCGATTGTGGCTCCCTCAACCCTGGTTGAGGACTCAAGAGTGTCAGGTTGACATTAAAGGTAACCAGCAAAGCATGTGTAGAGATTCTGTTGCAGGAACCATTTTCAGTATGTGATGCAATGAGGGGTAAAAAATAATATGATTAGGTTTTTAGTAAAGAGTTCCAGAATAGAGAAAGACTACAAAATAATGTTTCAGGGAAACTTCTGGCTAGGGGACAAATAGAAAGTCAGGAAGCTGGCCCTACAATAAAGTCCACAACCTGTAAATTTCACATGACCTCTTTCTTCCTACTTGACTCAGTTCCTGGTAAAGATCTTCTGACTGGTGGGGAGCCTGGGAAATGTAGACTTTAGCCTCACATCTTCTGTAGAGATTGCCCTTGAAGGACATAGAATGCATGTTGAGTCAGTGAATGATAGCTTGTCCACAGAATGATATAATGTATAACCCTTTTCTTTTACAGATATTTTTAATATGGTTTTGAAAATTGATGTCAGAATTTGAGAGTGAATAGCAGTTACTAGAGGATGAAGCGGGTTGGAGATGGGCACTACAGGTGGGTAGATGGTATAATATGTTTCCCTTTTATACTGCATAATTCCATGATCATACTTAAAATACATGTATCGTATATTTAAAATAGCTAAGAAATCTCAAGAAAAACACAAAAAATAGCTAAGACAGAGAAATTTGAATTACAAATGTATAAGGTGATGCATGTGTTAATTATGGTGATTTGATGGTTACAAATTGAAAAGACCACCATGTAAACAATAAATATAAACAATGATTATTTCAACCAGTAATGTGTAAGATGGAGGAATCATGAAGCCCCAGACCCTCCCTGAAGATTTTCAGTCAGGTAATTGTTGCTAGTGGGGAGGAATTCATGAAACTCTGCCCCCTCCCTGAGGATTCTCAGGCAGTTAATGGTTGCTGGGGGGAGGAATTCATGAAGCCCCACCACTCCCTGAGGACCAGTAGGCAGCGAATGGTGTATGAGACAAGGAAAGACATTGTCTTCAGGATTATACCCTCTGGTAAAGTCCCTTTGCATCTGTAAATAATTCCTCACATTGTCTAGGAAACAAACTTCATTAAACTCATTGGGTCACCAAAACAGGAAAAAGACCAGGAGGTAGAAGCGGTCACAGTTGGGAAGAATACACAGGAGCAGTGGGAACATGATGGGACAACAGAAGGTTGTGGTGAGTGAAGGTGTATGAAAATGTCATGTGGATACTCATTATGATAGATCACTAAATATATTTATTAAAACTTCTAAATTCAGGAAACATAATATTTGATTATTATGTTAACTGTCTTAGAATCAGGATGTTTTTAGATCACCTATCATTCAAACTGTATAGTCTAACCCAACATAATTATAAAGCTAAGTACTGAAGTAATTATGTATCTAAAGTCCTAGGCTTCTTTGGTTTGTTTGTTTGTGTTTTTTTTTTTTTTTTNTTTGTTTTAGTTGTTTTTTTTGTGTTTTTTCCGGTGTCCCAGTATATGGTCTATTTGGAGAATTGGTCTGGAGTTGCTGAGTAGAAAGTGTAAATTCTCTGGTGTGTTTGGGTGAAATATTCAATATATGTCCTGTGGAGGGGTGTCCATTTGGAAGTCTTGATCACTTAGTTCAGGTTGGTTGTGCTCAGATTGGGGTTATGGGGAGGCTTGGTCCTGTGATTCTGGTCGAAATGGACTTAGTGGGTTAGTGAGTCCCGACGATTAGTGTGGCGGGGGTTAATTTGTGTCTTGAAGTCCTGAAGAGTTGCCTTTACAAAGTTTGGTGCACGGGCATTTGATGCATATATATTCCAGGGTGAGATCTTGCATCTTCAAATTGTTCCTTTAATAAGATATACGCCCTCTTTGTCTGCTTTGATTTCTTTTGCTTTGAAGTCTATTTTGTCCCTGGATTAAAAAAGCACACTGGCTTCTTCTTGTGTAGCATTTTGCCTTGGAATATGTTCTTCCAGCCCGGCACCTGAAATTGGTTCCTATATTTGAAATTGAGAATGGTTTCTTGTAGACAGCACAGAGATGGGTTTTGTTTCCGAATCCAGTCTCCCAGTATATGTCTTTTGAGTGGGGAAGATTAGCCCATTAATATTTAAGGGTATAGAATTGTAGGTGGATGTTGGTTTTCTTTAATTCACCTTATTATCCTTTTGGACTTTTAGCCTCTGATTTCTACTCCTACGGTTATGTTTTCATTAGTTTCTTTTCCTAGATATTTGAGGATTATTGATCCTCTCTTCTGCCCTTTCAATTACTTCAAGTATTCTCTAAAGAGTTGTTTTTTCCCGGGAATGTATTCTTTCAACTTGTTATGTCATGGAAGTTTTTTCTCTCTCCAACTATAAATGCCATTTTTGCTGTGTAAAGTAAAGTGAGTCTGGGTGGCATCCATAAGTCCGTTAGCACAGGGAGTGCTTTGATCCATGTTCTTCTATCTTTCATGGTGTGCACCGATAAGTCAATAGTAATTCTGGTGGGTTTCCCTTTGGATGTGGCTTGTTTTTCTTTTTGTAGCCTTCAGATTTTTTCTTTGTTTTTGGGCGTCTAGCTTTTTAAACTATGATATGGTGTTCAGCGTTTCTTTTCTGATCTTGTCTATGTGGAGTCCTATCTGCTTCTTTGTAATTTGAATGGTTTGTCGATTTTAGTTTGGGAAAAGTTTCATCTATTATTCTGTTGAAGATCTGATCAAGTAAATATTCGCTTGGAAGATATCTTCTTCTTCTCTATTCCTAGGATGTGGAGGTTGATCGTGTCGTAGTGTCACATTTTTCCTGGTTTTTTCACTTTTGTGTATTTTGTTATAATTTTCATATCTTTATTTGAGCTTTTTAGTTGCTCTAGGTTGTCTTCCAGATCTTATAGTCTTTGTTCTATCTGCGTCCTCCATTCTATTTCTGAGGCGTTTTGTTCCGTTTCTTTCGTCTTGATTGATGAGTGTTCTGTTTTCCTTTTCATTTCGATCCTGTGTTTTTTTAGTATTTCCAGTTTCCTTTTTGAGCTTTCGGATCTCTTCTTGGGGCCTCCTTACTTCAATTGGTTGGCTTTCCCGTTTCAGTTGTTTCTACTCCTTCTTTTGGGGTTTTGTTTTTTTCTCCCCCGAGTGTCTTTCTGGAGTTTGTCAATTCTGTTCCTTTAGTTCTTTTGAAGTTTGTCATTGTAGCCCTCTAGGTACCGTTTGTGAGTTTTGCATTTCTCTCTCTTTAGTTCTCTGAATTCTGTTCTTTTCTCTTTAATTTCTTGCTATCTGGAATTGATCCTCTAAGATCTGTTTCTTGGGTCCACCCCCAGGGGGATTCCATTGTAGCTATTTCCTACAGGTTTGGTTGAGCCCAGTGCAGTATTATCCTGCAAATTTCCCTTGTTGTCCCGTGTATGTCGTGTCCGTGGCATGTGGGTTTCCCTGTTTGTGATTAAAATCACGAGATGCCTTTCACTAATGTTAGCGCTTGGTTTTGCTGCGCCTTCTCATGCTTTTTTTGTTTTTTTTTTTTTTTTTTTTCTCCTTCTTTCCTCTCCTTGTTTATGGAGTATTGACTTGTCTGGGATTCAGGCTTTCAATTTGGTTGTATATAGGGGATATTGGAATTCTAAGTCACTCTTCCCTTCCAGTTCTGAATGTTCTCCAAAAAAAGGAGTCAACTTGGATAACATCCTCTCATCAATTCTAACTTGGGGGGGTGGGTTTTGCATGACTTAGCCCCACACCCAGGGTTACCTTCCTGGAGCGACTTCCAGGCTCCTGTGCTTCAGGGTCCGCCTGCACAAAGACACAGAGGTATGGAACCCAGCACCACCAGCTGCAGAGGTGAAGGGAGCCTCCGCCCAGTTAGATTTTCTTTTAATCAATGTGTATGTGCATGTGAATGTGTCTGTACGTGTGAGTGTGTTCCTGCAGGGGTCAAAAGAAGCTGCCACATCACTTGGAACCTGTAGTGACAGGTGATGTGAGGCAGTCGATTTGGGTTCTGGGAATCAAATTCCAGTCTTCTGCAAGAGCAACAAAGCCTCTTAACTTCCATGCCTTTTGTCCTGCCCTTTGCTTACATTATTTTGAAAATTCAGCCTAGGATTCATTGTAGTACCTTGAAGTCTTCACTGGTAAGTGTAGAAAACATGGTCAGTAAATTGTCTTGACCAGGTCCTTGTTAGGGGTGACAGGCTACAACTGGCTGAGCATAATTGCATCAATGGGCTGAAAGGATAGCCCAGCAGGTAAAAGCACTTGCGTGAATGTGACAACCCGAGTTCAGTCCCTGAGACTATGGTGAAGGAGAGAACTGACTCTGTAGGTTGTCTCTGACCTCTACAAGAATACCGTGGATGTGCACTCATGTAGATACATTCACACTCACAAACACACACACACACAGAATTAATAAATAAAAATGTTTTTATGTTATTTAAAAATAAATAGAGATACAATAGTTTTCCTTTCCTCTCCCAAAGGACATTTCTCCAAAGCTCCTGAGCCTGCAGTAAAAGCTACTGGACCAGATAATATTTATAACCTCTATGACCACATGAATATCATCAACAAGAGATGGATGGGAGTAAGGTGTGATGGCTGAATGTAGCAGCCTCTGAATTTTATTTATGAGATGTATTTCTGCATTTATGGATGAGATGAGGCCAACCTCATAGTTTATCCACTTGAGCTGGAAACCACTCACTGTAGAAACTGTAGTAATTTCCTTCTGCTACAACTATGTTTGTGACTCCAAGTCGAGAGTTTCCTTGCCTTAGCACTCTCAACCCATTTCCCTAGGGACTATAATGACCCTGGATATGACACTCATCAGGATGATTATTGCTTTAGTGCATGCACAGATGAGATCCCATCTTAAGCCCAGATGCATCACCTCACTGAAAAGCAGCCTTCTGCTATCAACCTGTCTATAAGAAATAAATATACTTCTTGCAGCAGGGTTTGTGTATGTGTGTGGTGTGGGGGGGATGTCAATCTGTCACCCTGGACTCAGACCTGTTGGTAACCTGAGAATCCGTAATGAATCTGCTTCGAAAATGATACTCAGTTCAGGTTTCCTGGTACCTGGCTGTAATTTCACCACGTGGGATGCTGCAGTAGGAGAATTGTGAACTCTAGACCAGTCTGGTCTACACACCTGTGATACCTTGTCTCAAAAAAAAGGGTTGTGAGAGGCTTGGGAGATGAAAAAGTAATTAAAGTATTAAAGTGGTAAAGTGCTTCCACAAGGATCAGATTTCAAGCCCCAGAGTATACATTTTAAAATAAAGCTGGCAGGGTGATATATGCCTGTAATCCAAAGGTTCCTGGAGTCCCACAGGCAGCCAGTCTAGCCTTCTTATATGCTCCAGGTCAGTGAAAGACCCTACCCTAACCACAAGACATAAGAAAAATGCATGGCACCTGAAAGGTTGTTGACGTTCTGGCCTGCACCCATGCATACACACACATGAACAGATACAACACGCTTAACACACACCACACACCCAACACACACAAATGAAAGAATGCCTCAGTTGCATGGAGTGGTTTTGGCTAAGTGACTGGCAGACTGAAACTTAACCAGATGCATCTTGAAGCTCTGAATGTTTCTTGATATTAGACTGTGTTGTGCCACAGACATATCCTGGAGATATGCAACTTGCACACATCCCGAAAGGGGGTCTGTAATGGATGAAATTAACAAGAACACCAAACCAATGGGATTTTATTGGAGTTACTAACAGGAGAATGAATGGTGTAGAGATTACTTTACAGAAAGAGAAACGAAGAAATGTGAAAGACCATCCAGGCGGTGATTACTCATGGAAGCCTGCAACCTTGCAGCTCCCTGAGTAAACTGCAAGCAGACAGACAGGCTGTTCAAAGCCTCCTCCAGTATCTGTTAAAGGCTTTTGAAAACCCGGGGAGAGGGGGGCCTAATGGATATCTCAAGTTTCCATTTTCACAGAGAAGGGTAGCTGCTTTACTTCCTGGGTCTCATGAGCCTCCTCTCTACTTCCTTGAAATAAAATGCCTCAGTCAGGAGAAAATGTTATAGGACAGAATGAATACATATGATACACCTAGGTATGAATATCATTACATTATATGTCACATACTCAATTCTAGTCTACATGATAGAGGGAGGAAGGACAAGTGCATTTTGCCAAAGTACCAAATGTAACCTTACCTTGACAAAAGCACAAACTAGTCTTTGAAAAGGAAGCTGATAAAGGGATGCAGGCTGGGGAAGTGGGGTTCGGGTGAATAAAGTGTTTGTGTATAAAGCATGAGAACCCGAATTTGAGTTGCAGAATCCTATAAAAAAAGTGAACGTGGCCTAGCATGGTATGCACAACTTTGTTCCAGCCCTTGGAGGCAAGGCAGGGCATCTCTGTGTCAAGTATTGAGCTTTCAAGTGGTTCAGGCCAAATGGGGCTGCAAGTAGAACTGTTTCAAAAAAATTGGCGAACATGGAAGCACATAATCCCAGAACTGGCACAGGTTGGACTCAGGAGGATTCATAACAGTTGCTGTAAATAGAGTCTAATGGGAGTGGGTGAGGTCCAGTGAAAGACCTCAGTTCAAAAACACATAACATCAACCTCTGACCCTAAACACACCCACACCACACCCCACAACACACACACACCACCACACACACACACACACACCACACCACACACACAACACAAAGAGGGGTGGCTCTAAAAAACCTTTTACCTGAAACATCAAAATGCACAACTCTTTCTTCAGCTTCTTCCTGATTGGCCCTCCTTTCTTTGTTTATGCAGAATGGATGGCAAGCCCAGGACATCGTGTGATCCTAGAAAATATTCCTCATGAGGAATGGACTTTGACTATCTCCCATGATCAAGAGTAAATGCTATAGGTTCTTGTTTTGATTTAAAAAGTTCTTTTGACATCTAAGAGGAACTCAATAAACGGTTTTCACTGAAAAGTCTGACAATTATTTGAAAATCCTTTGTTTACATCCCTGCTTCCTGAGATTACAGCGGAGTTTGGAGGCTCCGACTAGACCAAGAATCAAGTTCTTGAGCATCAGTGTGACAATGTGTATATCATATGGTCCCTCCTATGCAAAGGATCACTTCTTCAGTGTGATGATTTCATAAACCCAATACTGCACTGAACATAGAATTTACTCCCATGTCATCCCAATAAATGATTGAAACATTTCAAGTTGGGTCTTCCCTGACACAGGACATGTGATAAAAGGACAAATAAAGATGGAATTGTTTCCGTCTGTGAACACTGCTAGTTTCTCCCTTACTGTGGCAAAATACTTAAAATAATCAAAACAAAAGGGAGATTTATTTTGTCTTCGACATCATATCTTCCTTTGCATTACTTTCTTCCTCCATCTAGGCTCTCCCAGCGTAACACTCCAGTACTTCTTCCACCGTCCATTAAACTCTGAGCCCTTCTGCTTATGAATGCATGATGAGATCACAGCTCTCATATCTAATCACTTCCTCATAGGGCTCTGCCTCTCAACACTGATACATTTTCTTATAAGGGACCCCAAGGACATTTAAGATGCTTAAACCATCACCAATGGAACCTTGCATGTATCTCAAACTCAAACTCGTGAGGCAGCTGTCCTGTGAAATCCGTCCAAATCATACACTACAATCACTCTGCTTTTATTCTTAGGACTGTGTGTGAGACTGTATCTGTGTGTAGGCACTCGTATACAATTAGCCAATAGTATTAAGTTTCAATTCTAACCCGATTCAGATTTAGAATAACGCCCTTATTCTTGACATAACGTATCTCCAGTTTCATAGTACCAGCAAAAGAAATCCGAACAGTGGAGGACATCTTCTTTTGATTTTCACTCCTTTCCACCTACTTTGCCTAGAGAATAAAAAAAAGATGTTTCAGCTGTTTTCTTGGTATGACTTCTACTGATGTTAGGAGTCTGGTCCACTGGTCTAAATCTAAGTTCTTGGGATATGGGACTGGCAACACTGTATTTAAAGAAACTGCTTAGGAGACTGAAATATAGACTCAAACCTCAGCTGAGTAACTGCTTGTAATAAGCTCAGTCTCAGTTTTCAACCACTAGAAGTCCACTCTATTAGGAATGGTGGGAGCTTCCTGATTGGTGCCTGTGGCCTGTGCTTATTGAAAAGGCCCAGTGAATGACATTCATTTCCCCCCCTCTGACTTTCAGTCTTGTCTCCCAGCATCATGTCCCTGGTCATCCCCATTCCCACCTGGACCTAGCTGTGAATACTTATCCAGAAATCTAATCCTGCCTTAATAACACAGCATGTCTGTCACTTTGCATGTGACAGTCCTTCTCTGTCACATCACTTCACCAGGAGATGAGGTATGCAGACACTTATATGGATAATGCAGATATTTTCTCAATGTTAAGAAATTGCTTAATGAGGGCCTGTAGCTCAGTTGTAGAGTGCTTCCAGAAGCCCTACCTGAAGTCATTCCCAGCCTGGAGATGGAGGCAGCTGTATCAGAACTTCGAAGTTATCCTCAGGTGTAGAGTGAGTTTGAGGCCAACTTCGGCATTACCTGAGACACAGTTTTTCAAAAAAAAAAAAAAAAAAAAAAACGAAGAAGAGAAGCGTAGAAAGTGGATAAGGAATGGAAGATTGAAGAAAAACAGGAGGAGGAAATGAGACCACAAGAAGATAATCGCTAAAGGAAAGAAGAAAGAAATAAAGAAGAACAGAATGTAATTTATACCATTTCTTATGCTATGATGAATTGCTGAGATTATTGTCCTCTGAAAGAGGACTTAAACGGATAGGTCTTTGACAGGTCCTGGTGGCACAGGCTTTAATCCCAGCACTTGGGAAGCAGAGGCAGGTGGAACTTTGTGAGTCAAGGCAAGCCTGGTCACATAGAGGTTCCAGCCGCTGGGACTACAGGGAGGCCGTCTCAACTAAAAGAGAAACTGAAAGTCCAAATCATAGAAAACAAAAGATTGCTTTGAATTCATTCGGCTACAGTAATTTCCAGTCCTTTAAGGAGAAAACTAGGTAAAAATCTGAAAACAATTTATTTTTGTGGGTTTGCTGATTTACAGGTATCTTCTACTGGAGAAGGCATCAGATGAACTTGTTGAACGAAGTCATATTTTTAGTAGCTTTTTCTATAAATGCTTGACAAGAAAGGAAAATAATTTAACAGAAGATAATCCAGATCTCTCGTAAGTCAGTTTTTAAATATTCTTAAGTTTCTTTTCCATTTGTTTTGTTTTTTGAAACTGTGTCTCAGTAATCGGAAGTTGGCCTCAAACTCACTCTACACCTGAGGATAACTTCGAAGTTCTGATACAGCTGCCTCCATCTCCCAAGTGCTGGGATGGACTTCATGTAAGGGCTTCATGTAAGCACTCTACACTGAGCTACAGGCCCTCATTAAGCAATTTCTTAACATTGAGAAAATATCTGCATTATCCATATAAGTGTCTGCATACCTCATCTCCTGGTGAAGTGATGTGACAGAGAAGGACTGTCACATGCAAAGTGACAGACATGCTGTGTTATTAAGGCAGGATTAGATTTCTGGATAAGTATTCACAGCTAGGTCCAGGTGGGAATGGGGATGACCAGGGACATGATGCTGGGAGACAAGACTGAAAGTCAGAGGATGAATGTCATTCACTGGGCCTTTTCAATAAGCACAGGCCACAGGCACCAATCAGGAAGCTCCCACCATTCCTAATAGAGTGGACTTCTAGTGGTTGAAAACTGAGACTGAGCTTATTACAAGCAGTTACTCAGCTGAGGTTTGAGTCTATATTTCAGTCTCCTAAGCAGTTTCTTTAAATACAGTGTTGCCAGTCCCATATCCCAAGAACTTAGATTTAGACCAGTGGACCAGACTCCTAAACATCAGTAGAAGTCATACCAAGAAACACAGCTGAAACATCTACTCTAGGCAAATTAGGTGGAAAGGAGTAAATATTTCAAAAGAAAGAATGTCTCTCCACTTTCTGATTTTCTTTTCTGTACATTATAAACTGGAGATACGTTATGTCAAGAATAAGGGCGTTATTCTAAATCTGAATCGGGTTAGAATTGAAACTTAATACTATTGGCTAATTGTATACGAGTGCCTACACACAGATACAGTCTCACACACAGTCCTTATTAAATAAAAGCAGATGATTTTTAGTTATTATTTTGGACTGATTTTCACAGGACATCTGCCTCACTGAGTTTGAGTTTAGAGATACATGCAAGGTTCACATTTTGTGATGGTTTAACATCTTAAATGGTCCTTGGGGTCTCCTATATAGAAATGTATCAGTGTTGAGAGGAGAGGCCTATGGGAAGTGATTAGATCATGAGAGCTGTGATCTCATCGATGCATTCATAAGCAGAAGGGCTCAGAGTTTAATGGACTGTGGAAGAAGTACTGGAAAGTTTACGCTGGGAGAGCCTAGATGGAGGAAGAAAGTAATGCAAAGGAAGGATATGATTCGAAGACAAAATAAATCTCCCTTTTGTTTGATTATTTTAAGTATTTTGCCACAGTAAGGGAGAAACTAGCAGTGTTCACAGACGGAAACAATTCCATCTTTATTTGTCCTTTTATCACATGTCCTGTGTCAGGGAAGACCCAACTTGAAATGTTTCAATCATTTATTGGGATGACATGGGAGTAAATTCTATGTTCAGTGCAGTATTGGGTTTATGAAATCATCACACTGAAGAAGTGATCCTTTGCATAGGAGGGACCATATGATATACACATTGTCACACTGATTGCTCAAGAACTTGATTCTTGGTCTAGTCTGAGCCTCCAAACTCCTCTGTAATCTCAGGAAGCAGGGATGTATAACACAAGGATTTTCAAATAATTGTCAGCTTTTCAGTGAAAACCGTTTATTGAGTTTCCTCTTAGATGTCAAAGAACTTTTTAAATCAAAACAAGAACCTATAGCATTTACTCTTGATCATGGGAGATAGTCAAAGTCCATTCCTCATGAGGAATATTTTCTAGGATCACACGATGTCCTGGGCTTGCCATCCATTCTGCATAAACAAAGAAAGGAGGGCCAATCAGGAAGAAGCTGAAGAAAGAGTTGTGCATTTTGATGTTTCAGGTAAAAGTTTTTGTAAGCCACCCCTCTTTGTGTGTGTGTGTGTGTGTGTGTGTGTGTGTGTGTGTGTGTGTTTAGGTCAGAGGTTGATGTTATGTGTTTTTGAACTGAGGTCTTTCACTGGACCTCACCCACTCCCATTAGACTCTATTTACAGCAACTGTTATGAATCCTCCTGAGTCCACCTTGCCAGTTCTGGGATTATGTGCTTCCATGTTCGCCAATTTTTTTGAAACAGTTCTACTTGCAGCCCCATTTGGCCTAGAACAGGTTGGCCTCAATTTCACAGAGATGCCCCTGCCTCTGCCTCCCAAGGGCTGGAACCAAAGTTGTGCATCACCATGCTAGGCCACGTTCACTTTTTTTTATAGGATTCTTCAACTCAAATTCGGGTTCTCATGCTTTATACAGTAAACACTTTATTGCCCGAACCACTTCCCCAGCCTGCATCCCTTTATCAGCTTCCTTTTCAAAGACTAGTTTGTGCTTTTGTCAAGGTAAGGTTACATTTGGTACTTTGGCAAAATGCACTTGTCCTTCCTCCCTCTATCATGTAGACTAGAATTGAGTATGTGACATATAATGTAATGATATTCATACCTAGGTGTATCATATGTATTCATTCTGTCCTATAACATTTTCTCCTGACTGAGGCATTTTATTTCAAGGAAGTAGAGAGGAGGCTCATGAGACCCAGGAAGTAAAGCAGCTACCCTTCTCTGTGAAAATGGAAACTTGAGATATCCATTAGGCCCCCCTCTCCCCGGGTTTTCAAAAGCCTTTAACAGATACTGGAGGAGGCTTTGAGCAGCCTGTCTGTCTGCTTGCAGTTTACTCAGGGAGCTGCAAGGTTGCAGGCTTCATGAGTAATCACCTGCCCTAGGATGGTCTTCACATTTTCTTCGTTTCTCTTTCTGTAAAGTAATCTCTACACCATTCATTCTCCTGTTAGTAACTCCAATAAAATCCCATTGGTTTGGTGTTCTTGTTAATTTCATCCATTACAGACCCCCTTTCGGGATGTGTGCAAGTTGCATATCTCCAGGATATGTCTGTGGCACAACACAGTCTAATATCAAGAAACATTCAGAGCTTCAAGATGCATCTGGTTAAGTTTCAGTCTGCCAGTCACTTTAGGCAAACCACTCCATGCACTGGGTCATTCTTTTCATTTGTGTGTGTGTGTGTGTGTGTGTGTGTGTGACAGCGTGTATCTGTTCATGTGTGTGTATGCATGGGTGAAGGCCAGACGTCAACAACCTCAGGTGCCATGCATCTTATGTCTTGTGGTAGGGTCTATCACTGACTTGGACATTCCTAAGAAGGCTAGACTGGCTGCCTGTGGGACTCCAGGAACCTTTGGATTACAGGCATATATCACCCTGCCAGCTTTATTTTAAAATGTATACTCTGGGGCTTGAAATCTGATCCTTGTGGAAGCACTTTACAACTTTAATACTTTAATTACTTTGTCATCTCCCCCAGCCTCTCACAACCTCTTTTTTTTTGAGACAAGGTCACAGTGTGTAGACCAGACTGGTCTAGAGTTCACAATTCTCCTACTGCAGCATCCCACGTGGTGAAATTACAGCCAGGTACCAGGAAACCTGAACTGAGTATCATTTTCGAAGCAGATTCATTACGGATTCTCAGGTTACCAACAGGTCTGAGTCCAGGGTGACAGATGACATCCCCCCCACACACACACATACACAAAAATGCTGCAAGAAGTATATTTATTTCTTATAGACAGGTTGATAGCAGAAGGCTGCTTTTCAGTGAGGTGATGCATCTGGGCTTAAGATGGGATCTCATCTGTGCATGCACTAAAGCAATAATCATCCTGATGAGTGTCATATCCAGGGTCATTATAGTCCCTAGGGAAATGGGTTGAGAGTGCTAAGGCAAGGAAACTCTCGACTTGGAGTCACAAACATAGTTGTAGCAGAAGGAAATTACTACAGTTTCTACAGTGAGTGGTTTTCAAGCTCAAGTGGTTAAACTATGAGAAGGTTGGCCTCATCTCATCCATAAATGCAGAAATACATCTCATAAATAAAATTCAGAGGCTGCTACATTCAGCCATCACACCTTACTCCCATCCATCTCTTGTTGATGATATTCATGTGGTCATAGAGGTTATAAATATTATCTGGTCCAGTAGCTTTTACTGCAGGCTCAGGAGCTTTGGAGAAATGTCCTTTGGGAGAGGAAAGGAACTATTAGTATCTCTATTATTTTTTAAATTTCATTTTTGTGTGTGTGTGTGTGTGTGTGTGTGTGTGTGTGTGTGAGTGTGATGTATATACATGAGTGCACATCCACGGTATTCTTGTAGAGGTCAGAGACAACCTACAGAAGTCAGTTCTCTCCTTCTACCATGAGTTTCAGGGACTGAACTCGGGTTGTCACATTCACGCAAGTGCTTTTACCTGCTGGGCTATCCTTTCAGCCCATTGATGCAATTATGCTCAGCCAGTTGTAGCCTGTCACCCCTAACAAGGACCTGGTCAAGACAATTTACTGACCATGTTTTCTACACTTACCAGTGAAGACTTCAAGGTACTACAATGAATCCTAGGCTGAATTTTCAAAATAATGTAAGCAAAGGGCAGGACAAAAGGCATGGAAGTTAAGAGGCTTTGTTGCTCTTGTAGAAGACTGGAATTCATATCCCAACCTCCACATCGAATGCCTCACATCACCTGTAACTACAGTTCCAAGTGATGTGGCAGCTTCTTTTGACCCCTGCAGGAACACACTCACACGTACAGACACATTCACATGCACATACACATTGATTAAAAGAAAATCTAACTGGGCGGAGGCTCCCTTCACCTCTGCAGCTGGTGGTGCTGGGTTCCATACCTCTGTGTCTTTGTGCAGGCGGACCCCTGAAGCACAGGAGCCTGGAAGTCGCTCCAGACAGGTACCTGGGTGTGGGCTAAGTCATGCAAACCCACCCCCCCAAGTAGAATTGATGAGAGAGTATCCAAGTGGACTTTTTTGGAGAACATTCAGAACTGGAAGGGAAGAGTGATTTCGATTTCCAATATCCAATATATAAACAAAATTGAAAGCCGGAAACGTAGACAAGTCAACAATCCATAAACAAGGAGGGGGAGAAAAGCATGAGAAGGAGGCAAGCAAAACCAGCCGCTAACATAGTGAAAAGGCATCTGTGATTTGAATCACAAAAGGGAAACCCACATGCCAAGGACAGGACAAAGGGACAACAAGGGAAATTTGCAGGATAATACTGCACTGGGCTCAACCAAACCTGTAGGAAATAGCTACAATGGAATCCCCCTGGAGGTGACCCAAGAAACAGATCTTAGAGGAATAACTTCAGACCTATGCAGAGAAATTAAAGAGAATAAAGAAGAATTCAGAGAACTAAAGAGAGAGAATGAAAAACTCAAAAAGGACCTAGAGGGCTACAATGACAAACTTCAAAAAGAACTAAAGGAACAGATTGACAAACTCCAGAAAGAACTAGGGGGAGAAAAAAACAAACCCCAAAAGGAAGTAGAAACACTGAAAAGGGAAGCCAACCAATGAAGTAAGGAGCACCAAGAAGAGATTCAGAAGCTCAAAAAGGAAATGGAAATACTAAACAAAACACAGGATGAAATGAAAAAGGAAACAGAACACTCATCCAATCAAGAAGAAAGGAAACAAAAAAGCCTCAGAAATAGAATGGAGGAAGTAGAACAAAGACTATAAGATCTGGAAGACAACCTAGAGCAACTAAAAAGCTCAAATAAAGAATATGAAAATCTAAAAATACACAAAAGTGAAAAACCAGGAAATATGCGACACTACGAAAAGATCAATCCTCTCCATCATAGGAATAGAGAAAGAAGAAGAATCTCAAGAGAATAGTATTGATCAGATCTTCAACAGAATAATAGATGAAAATTTTCACCAAACTAAAATAGACAAACCCATTCAAATACAAGAAGTGAATAGGACTCCAAATAGACAAGATCAGAAAAGAAACGCTGAACACCATATCATAGTTAAAATGCTAGACGCCCAAAACAAAGAAAAAATTCTGAAGGCTACAAAAGAAAAACAAGTCACATACAAAGGGAAACCCACCAGAATTACTATTGACTTATCGGTGCACACCATGAAAGATAGAAGAACATGGATCAAAGCATTCCCAGTGATAAAGGACTATGGATGCCAACCCAGAATACTTTACACAGCAAAAATGGCATTTATAGTTGGAGAGAGAAAAACCTTCCATGACATAAACAAGATGATAGAATACATGTCCAGAAAAACAACTCTTCCTAAAATACTTGAAGCAATTCAAAGTGCAGAGAAGAGGAGCAATAATCCTCAAATATCTAGGAAAAGAAACTAATGAAAACATAACCGTAGGAGTAGAATCAGAGGCTAAAAGTCCAAAAGGATAATAAGGTGAAAGAAACCAACATCCACCTTACAATTATAACCTTAAATATTAATGGGCTAATCTCCCCAATCAAAAGGCATATACTGGGAGAATGGATTAGGAAACAAAACCCATCTATGTGCTGTCTACAAGAAACCCATCTAAATTTCAAATATAGGCACCAATTTAAGGTGAAGGGATGGAAGAAAATATTCCAAGCAAATGCTACCAAAAAGAAAGCAGGTGTTGCTATTCTAATATCAGACAAATAGACTTCAAAGCAAAAGAAATCAAAAGAGACAAAGAGGGCCGTTATATCTTTATTAAAGGAACAATTGAAGATGAAGATCTCACAATCATGAATATATATGCACCAAACGCCGGTGCACCAAACTTTGTAAAGACAATTTTCCAGGATCTCAAGGCACAGATTAACCCCAGCACACTAATAGTAGGGGACTTCAATACCCCACTAAGTCCTTTAGACAGATCAACAGGACAAAGCATGAACAGAGAGACATCTGAACTAAGTGATACAATACTCCAAATGGACCTCACAGACATCTATTGAATATTTCACCCAAACACACCAGAGAATACACTTTCTACTCAGCAACTCACAGAACATTCTCCAAAATAGACCATATACTGGGACACCGGAAAAAAAAAAAAAAAACTCAACAAATACAAAAAGATTGAAATAATCTCATGCATTCTATCAGACCACAGTGCAATAAAACTCAATATCAACACTAGGATAAACCCTACAACATACAAGAACACATGGAGACTAAACAACACTCTCCTGAACAATGAATGGGTCAAGGAAGAAATAAAGAAAGAAATAAAAACATTCCTGGAGCTGAATGACAATGATAATAAAACACAGCAAAACCTATTGGACACTTTAAAAGCAGTCCTATAGCTCTAAGTGCCTACATTAAAAAAACAGAAAGAGCACAAGTGAATGATCTAACACTGCGACTAAAAATACTTGAGAGACAACAACAAATGAACCCTAAACACAGCAGACAAAAAGAAATACCAAAAATTAGAGTAGAGATCAATGAAATGGAAACGAAGAAAACCATACAAAAAATCAATGAATCCCAAAGTTGGTTCATTGAGAGAATAAACAAGATAGACAGATCTCTAGCCCAGTTAACCAGAAGAAAGTAGGAACAACTACAAATCAATAGAATCTATGATGAAGGGGGAAACATCACAACAGACAATGAAAATATTGAGACAATAATATGGGAATACTTCAAAACCTATACTCTACTAAGTTTGAATACCTAGAAGAAATGGATGAATATCTGAAATTCTGGGAATCACGAAAGCTCAACCAAGAAGAGATCTACAGCTTAAATAGACCAATAATACATGAAGAAATTGAAGATGTAATAAGTAGCCTCCCAACCAAAAAATGCCCAGGCCCAGATGGTTTCACAGCAGAATTCTATAAAATATTTCAAAAAGACTTACAATCATAACTACTCAAGTTGTTTAGAAAGATACAAACGGAGGGAGTTCTCCCAGATTCCTTCTATGAAGCCAGTATCACTCTATTACCAAAACCAGGTAAAGATACAACCAAAAAGAACTATAGACCCATCTCACCAATGAACATAGATGCTAAAATTCTAAACAGGATATTGGCAAACTCGTGTACAGATTTAATGCAATCCCAATCCAAATCCTCAAGATCTTCTTCCCAGGTGTGGAAAAAATCCTCAATTTCATTTGGAAAAACAAAAGACCCCGAATAGCCAAAGCAACCCTGAGCGAAAAAAGCAATACAGGGGGGAATCTCTATACCAGACATCAAACTATACTACAGGGCTACAGTCATAAAAACAGCCTGGTACTGGCACAAAAACAGACCAGTTGACCAATGGAATAAAACTGAAGTTCCAAACCTGAGCACATACAATTTCAGCCACCTCATATTTGACAAGGGGGCCAAGAAGACACAATGGAAGAAAGACAGGATCTTCAGCAAGTGGTATTGGCAAAACTGGATCACAACCTGTAGAAGAATGAAATTAAACCCCTACTTCTCACCCTGTACAAAGGTCAATTCCAGATGGATCAAAGACCTCAACGTGAAATCCAAAACTTTGGACGTGATAGAAGAAAAACATGACAGCAGACTGCAAGTCAGGCGTAGCAAAAGACTTCTTAAATCAGACAGCAGCTGCACAAGAAATAAGATTGACAATTGACAAATGGGGCCTCTTTAAACTCAAAAGCTTCTGTACATCAAAAGAAACAATAAAGGAAGTGAAGAGAAAACCCACAGAGAGGGAGAAAACCTTCACTGCAGACACCTCTGACAAAGCATTAATTTCCAGAGTATACAAGCTTCTCTAAAAAAAACAAAAAAGAATGAATACAAATGAATCACTCAAAAGATGGAGCAAAGAACTGAATAGAGACTTCATAGAGGAGGAATTAGAGATGGCTGAGGAACATCTTAAAAACTGTTCAACATCACTAATAATCAGGGAAATGCAAATTAAGACCACTCGAAGATATCATCTCACTATGATAAGACTGGCCAGGATTAAGAAAACAAATGATATAAAGTGCTGGAGATGTTGTGGGGAAAGGGGCACACTCATCCATTGCTGGTGAGAATGTAAACTTGTACAGCCACTATGGAAAGCAGTGTGGAAAACCCTTGGAAGACTCAAAATGAGCTTGCCATTTGACGCAGTCATACCACTCCTTGGTATATACCCACAAGACTCATCTTACTGCAGAAATACATGTACAGCTATATTTATTGCAGCTCTGTTCACAATATCAAAAAGCTGGAACCAACCCAAATGCCCCTCAACTGACGATTGGATAGAGAAAATGTGGCACATGTACACAATGAAGTTCTATGCAGTGGTAAAGAAAGACAACATCATGAAATTTTGCAGGTAAATGGATGGAGCTAGAAGATAATATATTAAATGAAGTAACACAATCCCAGGCAAACAAATGACGAATGGTACCCTCATCTGTGGATGCTAACGCCAATAACCCAGTTGTAAATATTTCTTGTGGAGAGGGATGCATATTAAAGAACAACCACAGAAAGACTGCATCAGAAAACTGACTGAAATGGTGAATCGTGAGGGTTGGGAGGGGTGGGAGAGGGACACGGGTGTATATTCGATTAATGTATATTTAATTGACATGAGTTCAACAAGTATCCAATTTTGCCTAGACTCTCTCTACAGGTTACATGGTGTTTTAGGACTTAGTAAAAGTAAATATGTGTATATTAAACAACATTGGTTTAAAGGTTTGGATCAAAACTGTAATGCATCTGAGCTAAATGGAAATATAAATTGTTGTTGTCCACATTTGTTTTACTTAAAATCTGTATAACAATAACTTTGGGATCGGCACATACAAATGTTCTCTATAATTTTTCTGTTGTACAGTATCATCTTATAGCATTCTCTTTTACCTGTAGGATGATTTAACTTAAGGAATTAAGTTTGCTTCCCAAATTAACAACATACAGTCACCAAAAACAGCTTGGGTGAATTTGATGAAATCTGCGCCTTGGTTCCTACCTATAGGTACATGTATTACAAATGCCTTTTTGAGACTCATTGGTCAAAAAAAAAAAAACCCAAAATAAAAAGGGGAAATACAGATATGTATGAAATGTTTTTCTCAAAAACTTTTCAATTTAAATCTTAAAACTAACTATGGGAAATGATTTGTATGTTCCCACAAGTCAAAATGTCACCAACTTAATGGCTGAGAAAGAAAAGATATAGCTTTGCATTGTGTAGGATATACCAGGAAGTGCCAGCAGAAAGGATGGCCCATATGAACATTGAAATAAAGAAAAGCCTCAGACTGCTACAGGCATCAAACCCTTCTGTGGATCCTACTTGTAACAACTGTTTATAAAGAGTACTAATGAAACTTACCTTTTAGGTGCTGCAAATATTTAATAAGAGAGAGACTTTCTTACCTCCCCTTCATAGAACAAGAAGGAATATGATGATGATGAGGTTGTTCTCTAACTGTAAATTGGAGCCAACTGTTATAGATGTAATCTCTGATGAAACTGGTAAAACTGCCTTCTTTAATTTACTAATACACATAGGAACTGTGAAAAGGATTATTCTCTATTCAGAACCAAATATAATAGTAAAGTCTCATTAAGCTGTGCATTTAAGTAAAATATATTAATACAGGAGCTCTGACATCAGCAATGGATTATTCTACCAAGGAGATGTTGGCCAGGGGATCCAAGCCCCCACAAAAGGTAAAGGCTCCTTGCCTCNACCAATATTTGCTTTATTGTTTTTATGGCCTTTGGTAACACTCTATGGCCTTCCAGAGACCAACTGTACATTGCAAGTGCAGGAGGTCTCAATACATCTTTCCCACGCTTACATCAGGTCTTCCACACAGGGCTCTTACCACCTCTCTTCTTGCAGATATCCCAGTTACAGTCTCAAGAGCTGTCGAAGACCTGATGTAACATGGGAAAGATGTATTGAGACCACACTTGCAAGTGTACAGTTGGTCTCTGGAATACCAGAGAGTGTTACCAAAGGCCACTAAACCAATAAAGCAAATATAGGTCTCCTTGAGTCAAGCAAGTCTCCTTCGTCAACAACAGCTACACCTCATCTGCCTAGAAATACTGTGCAGTAGTGGCAGCCATATGTCTGTATATCCCAAATCTAATTGGCTAGTAGCTCTCTCCTTGGAAGAATAACCCATGGCTTATGAAACAAGCTTACATCCTCTAGTGGTTAGGAGACGATATAAGCCACAGTAAGACTCTGTCATATTTTACAGAAAAAATGTAATTCATGGATTAACATATAATACAAACATCTGTGTCTATGCCAAAGTAACCTACCATAACAATTAGTACTGTTTAAATACCTATATATCTAATTGTTTGTGCTTCATTAGTAGGATTGAAAGGTTATTCCTGGACCAACTGTCAGCCCATGAAAGGAAACAGCCAGAATTGACCAGAGTCCAAACCGACAGCTCCAGAAAAAGTAGACTGTTTTGCTTCTAGTCCACCTGTGCCCCTTTTCTAAGCCTAGGGAAGAATCTGCGGAAGAGCTGGCATGGCATAATGTAAGGGCAGCGATTGGGGTGAATGGTGAAACTACAGAAATATATACTGGACACTTATTTGATCAACTTGATTGTACATACAAGCCCCCTCAGCTGAATGTTGGGACCCTTGGGTTGTGTGGGTTTGGGCACATCTGCTTGGAAATTGATTTTACATGAAGAATGCTTGTACTCATAAATTATTACTTATTGTTAAAAAAATGAAAAAAAAATAATAAAATCTAAGAAAAAAGTCAAGCAAAATCTAGCAAGGAGATTGTGGTCCAGCTTACTTACCAACTAACACTTATCAGCACATTCTCACTTAAAAGGACCATAGGTCCATTACTAAAGCACTTGCCTTAGAAACATAAGGACCTGAGTTCAATCACCTGACTACAAGTATATATGTCATTATCTTAAACACTTACTTGTAATACCATTGATAGGCCAATCTGAGACAAGATTCTCCTTGGGGCATTCTAGGCAGCCACTTATCCCAATTCCTGAGCTTCAAACCAATAACAGACACTGTCTTAAGAAATGGCTAGCATTCCTGAGGATGTCACCTGAGGTTGTCTTCCAACACACACACACACACACACACACACACACACACACACACACACACTGAGCGAGGGAGAGAGAGAATTACAAGAAAGGAATAGCTCTCCAATAAAGTAGAAATAGAAATAAAATCTTACAAAATATGTCTAATCCTAATAAATCTCTGAAATTTCCAGAAGACCCCTGAACAGCTATCATCAAAGTTGAATCTCTATGAATTTTAATAAGGGTATGAAATGTTTTGACTCAAGGTTACACAGGTTTTAAGCCATGGTTGGTGTATTAGTCACTTTTTTGTTGCTGTGATAAAACACCATGACCAAAGGAACTTATAAAATGAAGAGTTTATTTGAGCTTACGATTGATGATTCCAGGGAATTAGAGTCCACTATGGTGGGAGGCATGGCGGCTGGAGCTGTAGCAGCAAGCTGATGGTCACATCTCGCAATGAGTACAGGAAGCAGAGAGAGAGATTGGAGACCACAAGCCTTAGTGAGTTAAACTCACTAAGCCTGCCCTCAATAACGTACTTCCTCTAGCATGGTCACACCTTCTAAGACCTCCAAGAACAGTGCCACCAACTGGGGACAAATGTCTGAATAACTAAAGCCTATGGGGGACACTCATTCCAACCACCACATTCCACTCCCTGGCCCTCATAGGCTCCTGACCATATAAAATGCAAAATGCATTTAGTCCAACCTTAAAAGTCCCCATAGTCTTTACCAGTTTCAACGCCATTCAAAAGTCTACAGTCCAAAGTCTCTTCTGAGACTCAGGCCAATCTCCTAAACTGTAAACTCCTGTAAAATCAAAAGACAAATTACATACTCCCAATGTACAGTGGAACTGAATACACATTCCCATTCCAAAAGGGAGGAATAGAGGCATAGTGAGGAAATACTGGACCAAAACAAGACTGAAAACCTGCAGGGCAAACACCAAGTCCAGTAGCTCCATGTGCAACTTCTGGGACTTGGACTTAGATGGCTCAGCTCTTCCAGCTTTGCTTGCAACATACATCTCTTTCTTTGGCTGGTACCACTCCCTGTATGCAGCTCTGCTTGGCAAATATCTCACAGGTCTGGCATCTCGAACGTCTTCTTGAGGTCTCCACTGCCAACCAGACTTCACATTCACAGCTTCATGCAATGGCCTATCAGGGCCTTCTTTATGCAGGGACACCCCTGCTGCATTCTGCCTGACCTTGGCAGCTCACTGAATCTGTGTAGGAAGAACTGATGACCCCTTCACTCTTGCAAACTTCATGCCTCTAAAGCCAGCACCACGTGAATGAAACTGCCAAGTTTGGCTGCACGTTTGGAATGGACCCTGACCTATTTCAACCACATTTGCAAATTTTCTCTGCCCTGAACTTGGAGCAGAAAACCCTTTCAGTAATTTCCATACAAAAGTTTGAGGATTAGCTGGGTGAGGTCTTGCCCTGAAGGTACTATTTCTGTTGTTTACTTGTAAATCTCTAGGCCCTTCCTTAATCACTTTAATCTCACTTTTTCCATTGTTTACTTGTAAATATCTATGCCTCTCCTTAATACTTATCAAAAGGAAACTCTCCTTCACATGCCTTGGCACCATCTTTAATCTTCCTAGTGGGGTTTTCAGATCCAAACTGTACATTCTGCATTTCTTTCTGCCCCATCTGCTCTTCTTCACTGTAGATCTGTACAATATTCACCATTAATAGCCTTGCCAACATTTCTACGTTAGGCTGTCTTGAAATATCTTCTGCAGAAGATATTAGTCCACTGCTTTTCAACTTAGTATCAGGCAAGCATTTGGGCTGTGGGCAAACTGCTGCCAGACACTTTATCAAAATATCCCAGTTGCTGCCTAAGTGTTTTCCTCTGGAACTACATTTTTTTCAGCAATGCTTTCTTCCAGGCTTCTACTAGAATGGCCTGTTAAGCTCTGCTTACAATAGTCAACAGCTTTTCTAGCCCGAAGCTCCAAAATCTTCCACATTTCTCCAAACATCCACATGGTCAGGTTCTTCACAGCCAACAGCCCACTCTCTGGTACCAAATAACTGTATTAGTCCCTTTTCTGTTGCTGTGATAAAACACCATGACCAAAGGAACTTATAAAAGGAAGAGTTTATTTGAGCTTAAAATTGATGGTTCCAGGGAATTAGAGTCTACTGTGGTGGGAGGCATGGTGGCAGGAGCTGGAGCAGGAAGCCGAGGGTCACATCTTGCAATGAGCACAGGAAGCAGAGAGAAAGACTGGAGACTGCAAGCCTTAGTGAGTTAAACTCACTAAGCCTGCCCCCAATAACCTACTTCCTCTAACATGGCCACACCTTCTAAGACCTCCAAGAACAGTGCCACCAACTGGAGACAAATGTCTGAATACTTAAAGCCTATGGGGGACACTCATTCAAACCACCATAGTTGGCTATCTAGACCGTTTCTGGGTCTATAAGAAGGCAGAGTATCATGGTAGAAGCAAAGCAGAACACCGCCTAGTAATCACAGAGCACAGAGAAAGAAAGAGGAAAGCAGAATACAGGAAGTAGGTATATTTTTCTATGGCACACCCTTAATAACCTAGTTCTCCCAACTACATTACATATCTTAATGGCTCTAATATATAGGAAAAATACCACCACTGTCTAGGAAACATGTGTTCATTGTACTAACACACAAGAGGAGACATGTACTATTCACATCACAGCATTCTTTATCTCAAAGGAGTGAATTCCACACCCCTAGGCAAATATTCCAGACTTCACATAATATAAAACCTATACACGCTGTATTTTTTTTCCTAAGTTGAGAATCTTTTCCATCTTACCTAAGCATATTCCACATACTGTAGCCAAAATGTTTGCAGTGTGAGGTATAACCACAAAACCAGCAGGAATCTAGTTTTATATTTTCACAGATTAAAAAATTGTTCTTCCTATAGATAATAGCAACCTCAGCAGATAACATACTTTTGTTTTCTTATTAAGTGAGAAACTTTGACCCCTTCACTTAAAGGGTTCTAGTTGGTATATCTAAATTGCAAACACTGCACTTCTTGCACCTTGCAGTGATCAATTGATATAGTATGACTTGAACATAGGTGGTATAGTGGATTCAAGACAACAAATGTAAATACAGACATGAGTTTGTTAGTAGATGATTAACACAAGGGTAGCATAAAAACTGTGAATTTGTTGATAATGTAGTGAAAGATGACAAGTTTCCTCTCACTATTTAGAACAGCACACAATTTAAATATTTAAAAATTTTTATGTATTATTTTTATTATATTTAATTTATTATTCTTTTATTTTATTTATTTTTATGATACTTTGTTTGTTATTTTTATTTTATGCTTATAAGTATAATGCCTGCATGTAGGTAGGTGCACCTGTACCATGTAATGCCTGCGGAGGTTAGAAGAAAATGTTGAAGTCCCTAGAACTGGAGTTACAGAGGGTTTTTAGCCACCACACCAGTGCTGGGAATCGAACCCAGGTCCCCTGCAAGTGCAGCCAGTGCTCTTAACGACGGAGCCATCTCTACAACCCTTATATGTTACGAATGATTAATCTCTGGAATATTCCTTTATCATTTTGGACCATGGTTGTGTAAGGGGAATGAAACCTCTTGATAAGGAAATCACAGGTGATTTTTCTGTCAGTGTAGAAGAGACTTCATTAAGTGTGGAGTATCGATTTCCCAAAGTTACCTGTTGTAAAGAATCAAGAGTAGTTGAGTCACTTTTAGGGTTCCTCACATAAAACATTTGGTAAAAGCAACTTCAGGAAGGAACAGTTTGTTCTGCTTCAGTTTGAAGATAGTCTTTCACGACAAGGAAGCCATGGCCAAGGGCAGTTAAAGCAGCTGATCTCATTGTATCCAGTCAATAAGGGATGGATGTGCAAAGTCATGCTCATCTTCTCCTCCTTGCACTCTGTGTCAACCTCTTTCTTTCTTTTTTTCTTCACTCTCCTCTTCCTCTCCCTTCTTTCCGCCTTTCCCTTTGTCCTTCTTTCTCCTCTCCTTCCTCCCTCTACACATCCTGTTCCTGCTCCACCTCTTCTTCCCTCTTCTCCAACTCCTTCCAGCTCTTCTTCCTCTGCCTCCTATGCACACATATCCTTTCCCCTTTCTTCTTCCTTCCTCTATTCCTCTGACTCCTCTTTCCTCTCTTCCTTCTCCTTTTCCTCCTCCTCTTCCTCAATCTTTCTCTCTCCTCCTCTTCTTCCCCCCTTCCTCTCTTCCTCCTTTGCCTGTCTCCTTCCTCACCCTCTTCCGTCTCCTCCCCTTTCACCCTCCTCCTCTGGCTGTTCATTTTCTCCTCTTCTTCCTCTTCTGTCTTGACTTTCTTCTTATTTCTCTTCTGTCATATTTTCCTCCTTGTCCATAAGCTCCTGTTTTATTTCAGAATGAAACTATCCCTTATCTGTATATATGTGTGTTCAGTAGTTCAAAGTGCATGTCAACAAGCCAAAAATCAGGCACTTTGTCCCTTCGTTTTTTTTTTTAATATTTCATATGTCATTTTTATGTTTATGAGTGTATTGCTTGCATGTATGTAAGTGCACCTATATCATCCAATGCCCCAGGAGATCAGAAGAGGGCATCAGTTCCCCTGGAACTAGAGTTATGGATGGTTGTTAGCCACCATGTGGGTGCTGTGAATCAAACCTGGGTCCTCTTCCACAGTGGTCAGTACTTTTAAGTGCTGAGCCATCTCTCCAACCCTCATTTTGTCATTTCTTGCCAAAGGGGACACTTACAATATGGCAGAATTACAGAGGGCTTGACTTGGGGAGAAAGATAGTAGGAATATAAAGCAGTAATATTTTGTAAGTTAAAAAGGGAGGGAGATGTTGACCTCAGAGTTGGAACATAAGAATGCTACATGAGCGGTTGACTCAGAAATATTCCCTAGAATATGTCCTCGTGGCAATATGAACCTGACATGTGTGTGTGGCGGGGGGGGGGTTGTTCCTACAGTGCTGTGGGAGTGAGAGGAGACAAAAGGCTTGTTGGGACTTGTCAACCTAGGTCCAGACTCAGGTAAGACACCAAATGAATTCCTTAAGTCACTTTCTTAAAGATACCAGGCTGCTGAGACAGAATGGGATAGATCAAATACTGTCTATCTTTTGTTTCATGGATAAAGGGAAAAAAAAAAGCACATTAGATCTCATTTCAATGACAAAAATAATTGCCCCTGTGCGGATGAATATTCTATAATCAAGGGGACACGTGTTTCCCTGCCTTTGAGCCCACCACAAGGTGTATCATGGTTGACACTATCCTCATTAATGACTTTGCAAACTTCCAGGGAGCTAGTGCGACAAAAGAATCTCAGATTTCACATATTGGCTCAGGGCGAAGCAAGGAGTCCCTTCCAGAATGATGTTTTCAAATTCCATTTCAAGGTGCCCTGCCACTTGACAGCCCAATAGGCAGCGGGAAGACATGGCCCGATGCTTCAGGACAAATGGTGCTTTTCAGAGTTCACGTGGATTCTGGCAAAGGAAAATTCTAACTTGGCTATTGGCTAGGAAAACGGCTTTGAAAACAGGAGAAATTAAATGTGAGTCACTGAGCTGATTATCCCAGAGCCACACTGTGAATCATTGCACAAGAGGCAGTCCCAGTACAATAAAAAATGGAATGGTTGCCAAATGTAAATTTTACTCCGACTCATTACTGGCTGGTGGGCAGAAACATTGCTTGCTGGATTTACCCACCTCTCTGCATCAATGATTCAGAGAATATACGTGTGTGTGTGTGTGTGTGTGTGTGTGTGTGTGTGTGTGTCCTTATTTCTCCAATATTTGGGGTGTTGTCTTTGTCTGTGTTAACATTTTTAACTTTCTGTTGAACCTTATTTTTATTTATTTTTACATTTTTGACACAGGATCTCCCTATAGCCTCAGCTGGCTTGGAACTCACTATATAGACCAGGCTCGCCTTGAACTCACAGAGATGCATCTACCTCTGCCTACTGCTGATTGCTCAGATTAAAGGCATGTACCACCACACCTTGCTCTCTGTTGAATTTTTAAACATTTTTATTGAAGTTTTGTGCATCTCATACATTGTTTCTCATTGCAATGTAGGCTCATTTCCTCTTCCATGCCCCCCACCCAACCCTAGTTCATGCACCCTGTCATTCCTGCCCTCTATCTTTTTTCTGATTCTTTTCAAAGGGGAGGATTATTGTTCTTGGGGGAACTTTACTGTTTCAGTCTGTTCCCTGTCCCAGTTCCTCTGCTGTTGTAATTCCCTCTAATCTGTAATGCTTCAACATATGCATATGCATATAATATATATATATATAATAAGTTTGATGTATATAATATAATATACATATATTATACACATATATACATCACGCTTATACTAAACTTATGTCATCTGTACACAAACTATTATTTTCATATCATATTTCAGGATTCACATTTTTTTCCTTTTTAAATNTTATTCTAAAATATGTCTATATAGCCTCCATCCATATACCAAGATTACAAAGTCTAAAAATATGTGGTGGGTTAATTCTAGAGCCTTTTAAGGGATTTACATTATAAGAGCACAGTTGCTTTCAGGGAAAGGGGTATATAACATTGATGTTGCTCAGTTTCCCTTACAACTCAGTGCTGGTTGCTAGCATCCACAAATGAGAGGTACCATTAGTCGTTTGTTTTTCTGGGACTGTGTTACTTCAGTTAGCATAATATCTTCTAGTTCCATCCAGTTACCTGCAAAGTTCCTGATGCCATCTTTCTTTACTGCTTCATAGAACTCCATTGTGTAGATGAACCACATCTTCTCTATTCATTCATCGGTTGAGGGGCATTTGGGTTGCTTCCAGCTATTCACTATTGTTAAGAGAGCTGCAGTGAACTTGGCAGTGCATGTATCTCTGCAGTCGGATGAGTCTTGTGGGTATATGCCCAGAAGTGGTATGGCTGGGTCAGGTGGTGAGCTCATTTTGAGTCTTTTCAGGGTTCTCCATACTGCTTTCCATAGTGGTTGTATGAGTTTACATTCCCACCAGCAGTGGATGAGTGTTCCCCTTTCCCCACAATCTCTCCAGCATTTGGTATTGTTTGTTTTCTTGATCTGTTGAATTTGATATAGTTTACCATTATGTCTTTCAAATTCCCTTTGGGCTTGCGCATATTTTTTCTCTAATCTTTAATGTCTTATATAGTCTGTGAGAATGTGTTGGATGGATAGATATAATAACTAATTCATTATACCTTTTTCTTCTTCTCTGTCCACTGTTACATTTTGTTTTAACCTCTGTGCAAGCTCAATTAGCTCTTCCCTAACTTACACCATCTTTGGAAGCTGTTTGAAGATGGTTCCGTGAATAAAGGCCTTTGCTGTTAACTACAATGATCTGATTTCCATCCCTGGGAAACAGATGGTGGAAAGACAGAAATGACCTTCCGAAGTGGACAATGTGGAGTGCAGCCACATAATAATAAATAAAATAGAGCCTAATACATAATAACTGAGAAGATGGTTATGATTGAGTGATAAATCTCTCTCATGGGTTCATGTGTTTGAGAAATTGGTCGCCAGTTGGTGGCACTATGGTGGAACCCTTAGAAGGTAGAGCCCTACCAGAAGCAGTACCTCCCTTTGCATGGACTTTGAGGTTCTATATCCTGGCCACACTTCCTGTCCTTATTGTTTCCTGGATGCAGATAAAATATGATTAGTTTCTTTCTTACTGATAATCTGGCTTCACAAGCTCACTGCCATGCGTTCCACCACATGATGGACTTTAAGTCTCTAGAGGCTACTTTTTCTCAAGGTACTCAATCATGCCAACAGAAAAATAGTAGAAATACCACTGATCTTTTCCTAAGGTGTACCAGACAACTCTTTTCCATCATTAGACAGATTTTCTATTTCCCATTGACTGTGGTATGATCCCTTGGTTACTTTTCTGTTGCTTAGATTAAATACTATGATCAAGGTAATTTATAGAGGGCAGATTGTTTATTTGCACTTACTTTTCTAAAGGTTTCGTGATTTTCTTCAAACAGCACTACCACCTGGGGACCAAGTGTTCAACTGCTTGAGTCTATGGGGGACACCTTACATTTAAAGTTCTACACAGGACCAGCAGAGAAAATGCATGGGTGAAAAGGCCTGCCATAACCAAACACGGACAAGGGAAATCACCATTTGCAAGGGTATGTGGTCAAACAGCCTGTGCTTGAATAGTTCACACAGATGAGATTTAAGGCCAGCTTCGGCAAACAGCAAAATCATCCCAAAGCCATGCACAGAGGTGGAACCATTTTGAAACTTACCAATTGGCTACTGAGCTCAACCTGGGGTGTTACTATCTGTGGTAGATAGCTTTACTGTCAACTTGATACACCTGGGTTGAGGGGGCCTCAACTGGAAAATTTCTTCCATCAGAATATCCTGGAGCCATTGGGGGGGTCCCTATGTTTTTTTCTTTTTTTAAGCCAATTTTTTATTGAAGCTCTGTGCACTTTGTAGGGTATTTTCTTCCTTGTTGAGTGATGTGGGAGGGCCCAGCCCACTGTGGGCATTGCCATCCCTGGGCAGATTGTTGTGTACTATATAAGAAAGCAGGCTAAGCATGGGCCAGGAAAGCAAGCCAGTAAGCAGTATTCCCCCTTGGCCTGTGCTTCAGCTCCTACCTCCAAGTTCTTGCCCTGAGTTCCTACCTTGGACTCTCTCAGTGATGAGCTGTGACCCCTGGGAGATGTGAGCAAAATAAACCCTTTCTTCCCCAAGTTGGCATTGGTCAGAGTGTTTTGTCACAGGTATTGCAAGCAAACTAAAACACTATCTCTGGCTGAAGATATTGGAAAGAAAGAAAAATTGAAGGCTTTCAGGTGAACAGTAATGCCCATAAATGTCTGCCATGTGCAAATTGCATAGACTGTGGCGTTGATGGCATGTGTCAGAGTAGCAGAACAAAGGCATACCACTTTTAAACTGATAGGCAGAGGAAAAACTTTATAAAAATTCAACCAACCCTTCAATTTTTACTTGCACAATTGTTGTTTATCTACCTTGCACACATGTGATTTTATCTTCCATTGCATCTTAATCAAATACTATAGACTTGCATTACTTAGGCATATTTTTCTATTTACCAAGCTTGTCATCACTTAAGCTGCATTTTGACCCCCCTACTCAATGCACACACAGCATTGGAATTCGTGAAGGTGGATGATGAGGTGCAAATGTTATCTCAGTCACATTAGGCGGATGCAGATTGCAATGTCATGGGCTTTGTTTTGTTACTGTTTAGATATGAAAACTCATTTGCTAGATCATCTTCTCAATGCTTGGTCTTACAGCTACTTGTATTATTCTGAAATTCAAATTTCTGGATACTTTATGACATAGCGCCTAGCTGGAGGATGAAAGTCATGACATATGAGTGGTTGGGATACCCTGTCCCTTTCTCTCTGCATAATGTTTTCTAACAACTGGAGAACAGCCTATAACACAGTGGACCAAGCAAGCATGAGCTCCCCCTTCTCAAACAATAAGCCCTAAGAAACCCTTCTACTGTTTTCTGTCAGGCATTTTATGACAGCTATGCCACAACTATACAGACTTGAAGCTGATGTTTGAGCCAGCGTGATGGTGCATGCCTTTAATCTCAGCACTCTGGGGGCAGAGACAGGCAGATCTCTCTGAGTTCAAGGGCAGCCTGGTCTACATAGAGAGCTCCAAGCCAGCTGGGTGGGAGTAAAGGGAGACCCTGCCTAGAAAAGACAAAAAAAAAAAAAAAAAAAGCTGATATTTGAGAAATAGGAGACAGAGAATTCTTTATAAGAGGAAAGGGGAGAAAATCAACATTCCTATAGAAACAATGACAGTTCATTTCTTTCTCAAGCACATTAGTGTCACCAACATGCTTTCTATTCATTTTCACCATTTCCAAATTATCAAGAAGAGGATTTGCATATGAGTAATTGCAAAGACAGGCTTGATTTGGAAACAACCATCATTGTAGAATTCTTCTAAATATACTTCCCAGAGGCTGAGGAAGCAAAGGTATGGAAATATTAATCATTTTATTATGATGAAAACTTTGGGTGAAAATTTCTACACCTAGTAATATTCTCTGCGATCAAAATAAATCTAGATACATAAACAAACATACAATTTTCAAAATCTTTTTACATTTTATTTATTTTTAGCAGATGTGTTTTGCCTACATGTGTGTAAGTGTTCCATGCGTGTACAATGTCCCTGGAGGCCAGAAGAAGTGTCAGATACCTTGGAACTGGAGTTATAAATAGCCGTTAGCTGCCATGTTGGTGCTGGGAGCGAAACCTGGATCCCGTGCAAGAGAATCATGGAACCATCACTCTTGACACAAACTTAACACCCATTCTCAAACTCCTAATAATGGGAACAGTATTATTTGTAAGTATATTGCTAGCAGCTAATTTCTTAAACAACATACAACCAATTAGCATGGCAAAGATGTAATTATTCAGAAATATTAGGTAAAAACAGCCTTTTAAATTTTGTATTGAATTGTTATTTTGATACAATACAACTAGATACCCTCCCCAATCCACATCACCACCCCCCACTGCTGTCTGTCCAATTCGCTATACTCTACTATGTGTAAAATATCGCCCATAGAGTCTGATTTGTGTCTCTATATGTCCCTTATCATGGGTCCATCCATTGGAACTTGGAACACCCTACAAAGAGACCCAGCCTTGTCAACCCTGTCTCTTTCCTTCCCAGCAGCCATCAGTTGCCAAAATTTCCTTAGGTTCCATTTGGACTTCTTACCAACTTCCCCATGTCTGTGCTGGAATTTTGTCTGGTTTGAGTTTGCATAGAAGTTGTGTGTTCTGTAGCCACCACTTCAAGTTCATATGTGCAACTGAACAGCTGTTTGGAAAACTCTACTTCCTTGTGGTCAATCACCCCGTCTGGTGCTTATAATCTTTCCTCCCCATTTTTCACACTCATCTCTTAGCCTTATGAGGCTGAAGCTTAAAACAGGTGTCCTATTCAGGGATGAGCAGTCTGCAGCCTTTTATTCTCTGAACTTGGTCAGTTGTGGTTTTGTGTTAATCACCGTGTTTTGCCTTAAGAAAAGTTGTCTTGTCATAGTTGAAAAATGCATTCATCTTATGTGCAAAGTTTATACTGAGGATGTGTCATGGACAATTATCCTCTGCATTTGACTAGTTGTGAAACTGTGTCTTGCCTCTCCCACCCCCTAATCAGTTGCAAAAATAAACATCTTTGATGAACAGTGACAGGTACACTTGTCTTTAAATATAAGATGCATATTTATAATACGATAAGAAATTACATGTTCAACATTGCATGTAATTAAGGAAATGCAAGTCAAAACCACTTTAAGATTCCATCTTACCCCAGTAAGACTGGCTATGATCAAGAAAACAAATGATACCGAATCCTGGAGAGACTGTGGGGAAAGGGGTAGACCATTCACTGGTGGTAGGAGTGCATATTTGTGCAACCCCTATGGAAATAAGTGTGGAGAACTCTTTTAAAAAAACTAAAAGTAAACATACCTCTGGACCCAGTCAAAACACTCCTGAGTATATACCCCCAAAATTCATCCTATTGAAGAGATAAGTGCACAACCATGGTTATTGCAGCTCTTTTCACAACAGTGAAGAGATAGAAGCAATCCAAGTGTCCCTCAGTGGATGAGTGGATAGAGAAAATGTGGTACATTCACACAATGGAGTTTATGTAGTGGTAAAGAAGTAGAAAATCTGCCTAATGATGGAAAAGAGTTTTCTGGTACACCTTAGGAAAAGATCAGTGGTATTTCTACTATTTTTCTGTTGGCATGATTGAGTACCCTGAGAAAAAGTAGCCTCTAGAGATTTAAAGTCCATCATGTGGTGGAACGCATGGCAATGGGCGTGTGAAGCAAGATTATCAGTAAGAAAGAAACTAGTCATATTTTATCTGCATCCAGGAAACAATAAGGACAGGAAGTGTGGCCAGGATATAGAACCTCAAAGTCCATGCCAAGGGAGGTACTGCTTCTGGTAGGGCTCTACCTTCTAAGGGTTCCACCATAGTGCCACCAACTGGCGACCAAGTTCTCAAACACATGAACCTTTCTTTACACCAACAAAAACCAACAAAAAGCAACTGAAGAAGGACTACAAGGAGACCATCCCACTCACGAAACCCTCAAAAACAATAAAATACCTAGGAACAAACCTAACCAAAGACACCAAGGATCTCTACAACAAAAATTTTAAACCCCTGAAAAAGGAAATTGAGGAAGATATCAGAAGATGGACAAACCTCCCATGCTCATGGATTCGGAAAATAAATATAGGAAAAATGTCCATGTTACCCAAACTAGTGTACAGATTTAATGCAATCCCAATAAAAATCCCCAAGAGTTTCTTCAGAGGTTTGGAAAAAGAATCCTCAATTTCATTTGGAAAAACAAAAGACCCCAAATACCCAAAGCAACCCTGAGAGAAAAAGAGCAATACAGGGGGGATTGCTATACCAGACATCAAACTATACTACAGGGCTATAGTCATGAAAACAGCCTGGTACTGGCCCAAAAACAGACCAGTTGACCAATGGAATAAAACTAAAGATCAAAACCTGAGCACATACAATTTCAGTCACCTCATATTTGACAAGGGGGCCAAGAAGACACAATGGAGGAAAGACAGCATCTTCAGTAAGTGGTGTTGGCAAACCTGGATCACCACTTGTAGAAGAATGAAATTAATCCTCTACCTCTCACCTTGTACAAAAGTCAATTCCAGATGGAACAAAGACCTCAATGTGAAACCCCAAACTCTGGAGGTGATAGAAGAGAAACTTGGCAGCAGACTACAAGACATAGGTGTAGGAAAAGACTTCCTAAATCAGACAGCAGCTGCACAAGAAATAAGATCGACAATTGACAAATGGGACCTCATTAAACTCAAAAGCTTCTGTACATCAAAGGAAGCAATAAAGGAAGTGAGGAGAAGACCCACAGAGTGGGAGGAAACCTTCACAGCAGATACATCTGACAAAGCATTAATTTCCAGAGTATACAAGCTACTCAAAACACAAAGAAGAAAGAAAACAAATGAATCACTCAAAAGATGGAGCAAAGATCTGAATAGAGACTTCACAGAGGAGGAATTAGAGATGACCAGGAAACATCTTAAGAAGTGTTCAACATCACACAATAATTAAGGAAATGCAAATTAACACTACTTTGAGATATCATCATACTCCAATAAGACTGGCTAGGTTCAGGAAAATGAATGATGCCAGATGCTGGAGAGGTTGTGGGGAAATGGGAACACTCATCCATTGCTGGTGGGAATATAAACTTGTACAGCCACTAATGGAAAGCAGTGTGGAGAACCATTAGAAGACTCAAAATGAGCCTGCCATTTGACCCAGTCATACAACTCCTGGGCATATACCCACAAGACTCATATTACTGTAGAGATACATGGACAGCTATGTTTATTGCGGCTATGTTCACAATAGCAAAAAGCTGGAACCAGCCCAGGTGCCCCTCAACTGACGAGTGGATAGAGAAAATGTGGTACATGTACACAATGGAGTTCTATGCAAAGGTAAAGAGGGACAACATCATGGACTTTGCAGGTAAATGGATGGAGCCAGAAGACATTATGTTAAGTGAAGTAACACAGTCCCAGAAATCAAACAACAAATGCTGTCCCTCATATGTGGATGCTAGTGCCAATAACCCAGTTATAAATATTTCTTGTGGAGAGGAATGCATATTAAAAGAACAACAACAGAAAGACTGCATCAGAAAACTGACTGAAATGGTGAATCGGGAAGGGTGGGAGGGGCACGAGAGGGACAGGGGTGTATATTCAATTAGTGCATATTTAATTGACGTGAGTTCAACAAGTATCCAGTTTTGCCCAGACTCTGTCTACAGGTTAATTGGTGTTTTAGGACTTAGTAAAAGTAAATATTTGTATATTAAACAACATTGGTTTAAAGGCTCTGATAAAAACGGTAATGCATCTGAGTTAAATGGAGATACAAATTGCATTTGTTTTACTTAAAATCTGTATAACAATAACTTTGGGATTGGCACCTACAAATGTTCTCTATAATTTTTCTGTTGTACAGTATCACCATGCAGCATTCTCTTTCACCTATAGGATGATTTAACTTAAAAAATTAAATTTGCATCCCAAGTTAATCACATACAGTCACCCAAAACAGCATGGGTGAATTTGATGAAATCTGCCCCTTGATTCCACCCTATAGGTATCTATAATACAACTGCCTGCTGGAGACTCATGGGTCCAAAATCAAAAACCTATAAAAAAGAAAATGGGGGGATACAGATAGATATGAAACCTTTTTGTCAAAAACCTTGCAACTCAAATCTTAAAACTAACTACAGGAAAAGATTTGTGTGTTCCAACAGGTCAAAATGTCACCAACTTAAACAGCTGAGAAAGAAAAGATACAGCTTTGCATTGAGTAGGATGTAGCAGAAAGTGCCAACAGAAAGGTTGGCCCATCTGAACACTTAAAGGAAGAAAAGCCTCAGATTGCTACAAACATTAAACACCTCTGTGGATCCTACTTATAACAACTATTTATAATGAGTCCTAATGAAACTTACCTTCTAGGTGCCGCAAAGGTTTTAATATGAGATAATTTCTTACCTACTCCCCATAGAACAAGGAGAAATATGATGATGATGAGGTCATTCTCCACCTGTAAATTGGAGCCAACTCTTATAGAGGTAATCTCTTATAAAACCAGTAAAACTGCCTTCTTTAATTGACTAATAGACATAGGAACTGTGAAAAGGATTATTCTCTATTCAGAACCAAATATAATACTAAAGTCTCCTTAAGCTATGCACTTAAGCAAAATATATTAATACAGGAGCTCTGACATCAACAATGGATTATTCTACCAAGGAGATGTTGGCCAGGGGATCCAAGCCCCCACAAAAGGTAAAGGCTCCTTGCCTCCAAACTGGGATATCTGCAGGAAGAGAGGCGATAAGGCCCTGCTGTTGAAGACCTGATATAAACATGGGAAAGATGTATGGAGACCGCACTTGCAAGTATACAGATGGTCTCTGGAATGCCAGAGAGTGTTACCAAAGGCCACTAAACCAATAAAGCAAATATAGGTCTCCTTGAGTCAAGCAAGACTCCTCCGTCAGCACCAGCTACACCTCACCTGCCTGGAAATACTGTGCAGCAGTGGCAGCCATATGTCTGTATATCCCAAATCTAATTGGCTATTAGCTCTCTCCTTGGAGGAATAACCCATGGCTGATGCCACAAGCTTACATCCTCTAATGGTTAGGAGATGTTATAAGCCACAGTAAGACCCTGTCATATTTAACAGAAAAAAATGTAATTCATGGATTAACATACCATCCAAACATCTGTGTCTATACCAAAGTAACCTACCATAACAATTAGTACTGTTTAAATACCTATATATCTAATTGCTTGTGCTTCATTAGTAGGATCAAAAGGTTATTCCTGGACAAACTGTCAGCCCATGAAAGGAAAGAGACAGAATTGAGCAGAGTCCAAGACAACAGCTCCAGAGAAAGTAGACTGTTTTGCTTCTCATCCACCTGTGCCCCTTTTCTAAGCCTAGGGAACAATCTGCAGAAGAGGGCGCATGGTAGAATGTAAGGGCTGTGATTGGGATCAACGGTGAAACTACAGGACTATAGTCTGAACACTCATTTGTTCAACTTGATTGAACATACAAGCCCCCCCTGATGGATGGTGAGACCCATGGGCTGTGTGGGTTTGAGAACAACTGCTTGCAAACTGGTTTTACATGAAGGATGCTTGTACTCATAAATTATCACTTATTGTTAAAAAATTTTAAAAAACTGAGTGAAAGATGCAGGACAGTTATGGCAGAATGCATGATCTGGGATAGGGTGGAGTGGGGTGGGGGGAAGGGAAAGGGAAATATGCCTGAACTGAATTGGAAAATGATGTATGAAATACACAAAGCATCAATAAAAAAATGAAAATTAAAAAAAAATAAAAAAATAAACCATGAAAGGCAAAAAGAGTTCTAACATAGCCTATGAAACAAACCCAAGATAATAAAGGGGCTAAAACCAGTACCTTCTCAAATGAAGGCTGTGTCACTTGTCCCCAGATTTTGAATTATAGCTTTGAGAAGGAAAAGGAAAGGGGCATTATCACGTACCAACAGCAGACAGGAAATACTTAGGGCTCACCCAAATTGGTTACATTTGGACTGTCTATGTAGTCACCAGAAGTAAAACCTAATTTTTCTTAGAAATATTAAATGTGACATGTGCAAAATATATCAGATATATAAAAACAGTTTTAGTATGTATGGGTAACTCAGTATTTATATATGTTGGTTTCACTTGAGGCTGTATCAAGGTGTATAGTACTTGCTAGGTGGAACACAATTTCTTGTATATGACAAACTTACATTATATAATTCTTAAAAGTGAACGGTGCTTCATACATACTCTCATGAATAAATCTCTAAGAAATAAATTTGGCGATGGCAGTTTATAAAATTTGTACTGAGCAGAGGCACATGCACTGTTATCATACACAGACAGATCTTAATATGTTGTTTAACAATATCATACACATACACACATTTATCCACACGTTCCTTCAAGAGATTTTTATCCTAGTGTTTGTACTGAATAGTCACATGCATTGGAAAAACAAACTTTAGAAATATTATTTAAAACATGTAGCTCTAATTAATTGCACTGCTAAGGCTGAGATTGCTAATACAGTTTCCTTACCATGCTGGCATTGACATCTTGCCCCTTTGGTTCTAAAACTACGAACTTATTGAAATATTTTAACAAGTGATGGAAAATAGAATTATATATACAATAATTAAAGAACTGACAATACCAAAAGTATTTAGGCTGTTTCATTGAAGGGAATAGATTGCAGGGGAAGCCATGTGACACTGTCCAAATGCCAGAGAATGAATGAATCCATGGATTTTTAAAATGGTCTCAGGTCAGAAGGACAGTGGCACAGCTGTCAGAAGCCTGGTTAAGTAGAAGAAAAGAGAAAAACATCTGTTACTGAACCCCTAAGGTTCAAAAATCAGGTCTTCAAAGGACTGGAAACAAGAAAAAAACTGAAAAGTATATTTTAGTTATAATACCTGTGGAGAAAATAATTTGGACAGATAAGAAATAAAACCTTCGGATAAGCAGTATAGAAACCTAGGAACCCGGTTTCAAATCAGGCCTTTGAAAAAATTTAAGAAGCATGCCAAAAGGAAACTTAATTTAATTTTTTGTTTTTGTGTCATTTAAACCACGGCCTCTCTTCTCTAGCATGAAATCATATTATGCCTAATGGATTGCCATTTTTGTATGTAAAATGAGCTATAGAATTCATCCAAAAGAAAAAGCATTTCAGGAAAGAGTAGGTGGTCATTCTATACTGCCCTACTAGTTTCCTTCTATTACATTGGGCACCTGTGTTGAGGTGTGAAGAGAAGACAGATGAGTTAATGGCTGAAGGCAGAGCCCAGGGCAGTGCAATGTTCATACACATCAAAAACCATATTAGTTTCCCAGGAGTTTGGGCCATGTGCAGTTATAATTCATGTAAGTGTGACTGTTTCGGAGCAGCTGTGTGAATCCAAACATGTTTGTCTTTCAAATGGACTCATATTTTCTTCTTGTATACCTGTGTGTATATATATGTACATGTATGTTATGTAGATGGAGACTAGAAGACCACACTGCATGTCTTTTTCAAACACGGCATGCCCTATTTTTTGATTCAGGTTCTGCCACTGAACCTGGAGCTCACTGGTATAGCCAGGTTAGCTGGCCAGCATGCCCCAGTAACCCTTCCTGTCTCTGCCTCTTCTTCCTCCCATTCAAATCACTGGTGTTACAGGTGGGTGGAACCTTTTTGATGAAAGTCACCTTTTTGGGAGATTTTGGTGATTGAACTCAAGTACTCATGGTTGCATGGCAATCGCTTTACCAACTGTTTTGCACATGATTTCTTTCCCCAAAATTTATGTCATTTCAATGATTTGTCTTTTTACATATTTTGTTATTTTTATTTTGTGCTTATGTGTTTATTGAGTATATATGGTAAGACCACCCATGTCTGCGCAAGGCCGTGGAGGTCAGAAGAGGGCATTGGATCCTCTGGAACTGGAATTACAGACAGTTGTTAGTCACCATGTGGGTATTGGTAATTGAACCTGGATCTTCCGCCAGAGTGGTCAGTGCTCTTAATTACTGAGCCATCCCTATAGCCCGACCAAAACTTTAAAAATATTTTATTTATTATCTGTATTTAATGTGTATGAATGTATTGTCTGCATGTAAGTGCGCCTGTGGTTAATGTGTATGAATGTGTTGTCTGCATGTGTGTAAGTGCTCCTGTGGTGTACGATGACAACAGAGATCAGAAGAAACCGTTGGATCCCATAGAACTGAGTTACTGAGTTACTGAGAACTGAGTTACTGAGTTGATTATTAGCTGCCATGTGGGTGCTGAGAATAAAACCTGGGACTTTTGCAAGAGCAGCCAATGCTCTTAACCATTGAGCCATCTCTCTAGCCCACCAATTTGTCTTAAACACCAAAAGGTATCACAACAAACACTGAAGAGAAAACATACGGCCAGATAGATTGTTTACCAGCTATCCACTTAGCAGAGGATTGATATTATCTAAAATACATAAAAACTAAAAAAAACAACAATAAAAATAAAGGAATCTACTAAAAATGGTCAAATGACCTTAATAGACAATAAATAGGTGAAAAAAATCCCAATATCTTTACCTCTTAGGAAAATGCAAATCAAAAATATTGATATTGCTTTTATCTCATCCTAGTCTGAATACTTGCTATGGTAATAATAATAATAAAAACAACAAATGCTGGAGAGGATGTGGAGAAAAGAATGCTTATATTGTATTGGTGGGGATGTGAATTAGTACATTCTCTATGGAAATACCTATGCACATGTCTCACCATGCCGCAGATGGTAATACCAAGTGACCAGCAATAGCACTCTTAAGTTCAAAGGAACTTAAGTCAGCACACAAAATGAATACCTTCACACCTATGGTTATTGTAACACTAGAGGACATCACAGTGGGTGATACAAGTCAGACTCACAAAGACAAAGATGGCTTGTTTTGTGTCATTTGTAGAATCTAAACCACCCAAAATTATCTAAAGGGAGAATGGGGACCGTTAAGGAAGGGAATCTGGCACAGGAGAGATATAATAGAGATTAAGAAGCCCGATACAATAAATGTCCCATCAATCCCAGAACGGAAATGTCACCAATAAACATATTCCTTGTACAAGAAATGTTCATGTCGGTGGTTTGAATGAGCATGCCCTCCATGGCCTGTAAGCAGTGGATATGTAGTACCAAGTTAGTGGATCTGTTAACAGAAGTGTTGACAGGCCATGTCTTTCTGGAGAAAGCATGTCACTAGGGGGCGGGCTTTGAGGTACAGAGCCATGACCACTTCCTGTCTGGAATCTCTCTGCTTCCCTGAAGATGTGATAACTGAGCTTTCTGCTCCAGCCAGCTTGTGAAGTCATGCCCCACCTCCCCCCCGGAATTATGGACTCTACTCCCTTTCGAATTGTGAGCCCAATAAACTTCTTTTTACAGCTTGCCACAGTCATGGTGTCTTATCACAGCAACAGAAAAGTGTGTGGATAAAAGTAAAGGAATTCTTCAAATATGTTAGGAAGCCAATCACAGTGATTTCCTTATATGGTCATGTTTTCCATAGGAATAGTTGAAGTTGACTAATAGACTCAGTAATTGGTACATTTTCCTGCTTAGCAAACGAGGCAGCTTGGGATAATTTTTAAAGACCTAAACTCAGGATCTCAACAAGCGTTGAATGTGGTCAGACAGTAATGACATTGGGCTTCCTAGCCTACAGAGTAGGTGTTGAAAGCATTGAACTCAACCATTATTTCAGCCAAGAAATTATACATAAATGAGATGTTTGGGCTCAGTGCCAATATGTAGTCAATATTAGATGCTAAGCTTTTAATTTTACCATTTTTATGTGTTTCAAGAGTCTTCGTGTTGTATATTCATTTAAAAATTGTAGTATCCATTCTTGCATGCATGCAAGAATGCAAAGAACAGGTTTCAAACTGGATTCAGCATTTAAACAATATCTACAGAAATTAGAGTATGTGTGTGGTCTCCCATTCTTCAATTCTATGGGATGTAAGATGATCATTTCACTAAGATAGAATCTTGACTATCCTTTCATTGCCACTAATTTTCATATTTGTCTGTGTATATTGTTGCATCCATGTGTATTCATTATGGCTGGCACGCCAGCAATACTCAGGGATTTACCTGTCTTTGCTTTACCATTGCTGGGATTATGAAGTGTGCACCACCATGCCTGGCTATTTTAAATTGAGTTGTGGGGATCAAGCTCAGGTCTTTATGCTTATGTTGGCAGCATTTTACTGCATCTAAGATACTCAATTTCTCCTACTGTTCAAATACTGTGTCTTTGAAAGGCTGCATGAAGACTCATTTATTCTACGAAGCCTGTCCAGCTCCCTTTAGCTCTTTTAATCATAGGTAGGAATAATATCTTCTGATCACTCAGTGTGGAGCAGCCTCCTGTCATCATAAGAACAGCACTGATCACATCTCTATGTCCATATAAATTATGGTTATAAATCATACATAATAAGATTGTTATTGAGAGGTCCAAAAGAGGTAATAGTGACATCTTTCGGTACTCATGGAGGCTGCTTCCAGGATACCATTGGATACCAAAGCCAGAGATACAATCTTGTATGTAAAATGATGCTCTTTGCCTATAATGCCTGCATAATTTACATAATCTCTAAATGTTTTAAGAACTAAAACAACGTAAGCAATAAGCAAATAGTCCTTTAGGATGGTTAACCTGAGTTAATGCCAGCTTGATGGATTAACAAAAGACCGGGAGATTAGGAAAGCAAATCTCTGGAAGTGTTTCTGAGCACATTCCCAAGGCAACTAGATCATAAAAGCATCAAGGGATTGATGGATTTTACAGCGATAAGGAACTATGGCAAGTGGGGCCTTCTTGGAGGAAGCAGGTCACTGGAGGGTGTCCTTGGAGTTTGTGCTGGATGGCTTTAGTGTCAAATTGACACTCCTGGCTTATGGGAGCCTCATTTGGGGAACTGCCTCCATTGGACTGGCCTGGGGTCATGTCTGTGGGGGTATTTTCTTGATTGTTTAGTGACATGGGAGGGCCCAGACCACTGGGGGCAGTGCCACCCCTGGGCAGCTGAGAATGGTGGCACCTTTAATCCCAGCACTTGGAAGGCAGAGGCACGCAGATCTCTTTGAGTTCAAGCTCAGCCTGTTGTACATAGCGAGCTCCAGGCCAGCTGGGACTAAAGGGAGACCCTGTTTCAAAAAAACCCTCCCCCCAAAAATAAGGAAGGCTGACCATGGGCCAGGGGAGCAGAGTTCCTCCATGGCCTGTGCTTCAGCTCCTGCCTCCAAGTTCCTTCCCTGAGTACCTTCCTAAGTGATGAACTGTGACCCATAAGATGTAAAATGAATAAACCCTTGTGTCCTCATGTTGGAATTGGTCAGAGTGTTTTGTCACAGCTATTGAAAGCAAGCTAGAACAGGGTTACCTGTTGTCCTGGGTATCTTGTCCACTTCTCTGTTAGGATGTAGGAATTCTCAACATATGCTCCAAATACTCTCCTTCACCATAGGCCCAGAAATGTGGAATCCAGTGACCAAAGCCTGATCCCTCTAAAACTGTGACTCAAAATATGCTGGATTTTTTTTTCTCATTTCAAACTGTTAGGTATTTTGGTGGTAGCTATATGAAAGTAATTAACATAACTGGACTTGATCATTAAGGGAATAATGATAAGGGGGAAATCATATATAAGTTTTATACAGATGAATTTTTCCAAATATTTTTGATTATTTATTTGAATTCATACGTATGGATTTATGGCTACAAAGAGCTGTTTACTTCTTTAATATTTTATTTTTTATTTTTTATTTTCTGTGTATGAATGTATCACATGCAACTATGTAAGGGCCTTTATGTCATGCAGTTCCTGAAAAGAACAAAGAAGGCATCAGATGCCCTCTAACTAGAGTTTGGGGCTCTTGTTAGCCACCATGTTGGTGCTGGTAGTTTAACCAGTGTCCTCTGCAAGGACACTCAGTGCACTTAAACTCTGAGCTATCTCTCTAGCTCAGGGCTATTTTCTTATTTCTTCATTTATTTTGTGGATTTGTAAAGAAACCAGAGTTCTTTTTTTAATTTTTATTTATTTTCATATGTGCATAAATGTACTGTCTGCATGTAGGTTTGTGCACCCATGTCATGCAATGCCACTGAGGTCAGAAGAGGGTGTCAGATTCCCCTGGAACTGGAGTTGAAGACGGTTTTCATACACCATGTGGGTGCTGAGGATCGAACCCAGGTCCTCTGGAAGAGCAGTCGGTGCTCTTAACCGCTAGGCCATCTCTCCAGTCCCAGAAACCAGAGTTCCTGAGAATGCAAGTATTCTACCACTGTGCTCCAACCCCAGTCTCTAAAACGCCAGTTTGAGTCAAGGTTGGGAAAGAAACACATAAATGAAACCAATAACATACATGAGGAAGTGGTGACAATGAGTTAGAACCATGAACACAGACCCAAGTTCTTGACCAAGTTTGAGCTATTCTTACCCTGAAATCCCACTTGCATTTTAAATACTTTTAGTCTCAAATATGCATGGCTTTCCTACTAGTATTTTGGACCAATGTAGGGAAATTGATGATAGCAAAATTATGTTTAATAGACATTAACAACATGCATGCGTTCGCAGGACCATGTCTCTCAAGGAATATCCTTTTGGTTGTTGTAGCTGGAGTGGTGAAGGATACTCTAGGCACCTGGTAGGAGACAGGTGAAAATTCTACTAAAAGAGTTATGCAGCCGATGACAAATCCCACACTGAAGAATGTTCTGGACCTAAGTGGGATTAGTATGAAGAATTGAAAACGCAGCCCTAGAAAAAAAGAAATGAAGGAGGAGGACCGGATAGAACAAAGAGAAGTAGCAGAGCGTGAAAAAGAAGAGAGATTAAAAAAGATAAGGGGCAAGAAACACAGGAAAGACAGAGACTGATGATTGACAATGCCTGTCATAGATTCATCGATTATAGATACACGGAGACATAGACAAATATACAGATAAGTAGGATAAATATATACATAATTGATGGATATGTACATCAATAGACAACAGATATAGAGATAGCTACAAAAAATAGATGATTGGTAAATAGAAGAGAGAAAGAAAGATGATAGATAAATGACAGATAGATAGATGATATATATGCAAAGGTACATAGATATGCAGATAGATACAGAGATAGATGAACAAAGATAAATAGATCATAGATACATAGGCAATTGATAGATAAAAAAGATGATAGATAGATAGATTGATAGATAGAGATAGACAGATGATAGATATAGAGAGATGACAGCTAACAGAGAAAAATAGATGATAAACAGATTAATGCAGATATATATATAGAGATGTATAAGAATATAAAATCAATAGATACATAGTTAATAAAGACTGCACTAAATCCCAAGCCAATAGAGGAAGACTGCACTAAATCCTGAGCCAATACACATCTTTCCTCCTTTCTGTCAGTCTTAGGTATTTTGGTAACAATGATGAGAAAAGTCTAGTACAATCCACTTTGTCTTGACAGAATCACAACCTTCGAAGCAATGGTATCTACAAAGGAAGGCATCCTACCTGACAAACTCAATGTCAAAAGTCACTGGCCTCTTTGCTTGGTCCCATAAGATCACTTTCAGACCATGCTTTCCTGTACTGTCTACAACTTTGAGTGGTTGTTGAAAAACTGCCCTTCTTCTTAACTCTTCCTGTGAGTGTCTTGTCTCTGTCTTATCATTACTGAGTGATGTGGATAAAACCCAGGACAAGCAATTGTTTGTGTACCTCAATAGATACAGTATGCCCTGTCTCAGGGATCAGCATGTTCAACAATGCACTTTCTCCACCCATCTGTAATAAACCAGTACAATTAAAACTTAGAGTCACTCAATAAGATATATCACTGACTAACTAACTTCATCCAAATTTAAGAGCTAACAATGTTATTTTGTTATTTTAGAGGCATTGTGCTAGTGAGGGAGTGGTGTTGAACACACAAATACCTCATTTTAGAATAAGCAAAGGTAACTGCCATCTTGAAAACTACTGAAGAATTATTTTTTGACTCTTTGGATTCACAGTCAATCAACAGAAATTTCAAAAGTTAAATTCAGTACCTCTGAAACACCTATCTCAGATGTGCAGAAAATGCTAGAAACCAGTCAGAGTCCCCCCTGTTAACAGGAAAACATCAGATCTCTCTATGCATTTTGGTTTTCACAAATTCTCAGAGGAGTAACATTGACACTTGACGCAATAGGGCTACGGATGCTTTAGACACACTACAATGCACAGTAGAACCCTCTGTCTACCCCAGAGACAAATCCATCACTACCTACATACCAATTGTGTCAATAATGAAAGAATGTGGTATCAAAGAACAATGGGGAGCCATCAATAATCCATGGCCAGAAGCAATGGAAATTTTTCTATGACCCAGAGTTTTGTTTACTTCCTAGGCCTTGTATATTTTGTTTACTTATTGATTCTTGTATTGTTATTGATGATGCAGCATTTGAGTAGGGGAAAGACCCTGTAGATCTTGGCATTTTGCATAGGACCCTGAGCCCTAAATTGTTTCATTTCCCCAGAACAATGACAAAAAGCAACCATGATTTCTTGTGAAGAGAAGAAAGCTTTTGTAGCCAGAATAGTGGAGTTTGATTAAGAAACTATCATGTGGATCTGCTCCATAAGATGGAATTCATTTCCTGGAAATAAAAAGGTGGCCACATACCTATGGCTAGAGATGACATAGACCCTGGAGGAGAACCTACAACTGCTATTTTCCTAAATCATTACACTTTTTAAGAGTATTCTTGGGGCTGGAGAGATAGCCTAGCGGTTAAGAGCACCGACGCTCTTGCAGAGGACCCGGGTTCGATCCCCAGCACCCACATGGCGGCTAAGAACCGTCTGTAACTCCAATTCCAGGAGAACTCCAGTTCCAGGGGAATCTGAGACCCTCTTCTGACCTCCGCGGCATTGCACGACACGGGTGCACAGACCTGCATGCAAACAATACATTCATACACATACAAAAATAAATAATAAAAAAAAAGAGTATTCTTGATACTTACACCTATAGGTATAACCCCTCACCAAAGAGCATCAGATACAGAAATTAACATCTGGTCAATGTGAAGAGAAGAAATGATGATGAGCAGTTGTCTACCCCCAGATGACACATCTACAGCACCACTCCTCCATCTAAGGCTCAGGGAACATTGTGGAAGAGGGTTGGAAGATTGTAAAGGCCAGAGGGCTCAGACTTCTGCTGCAAAATACTGTGCTCTACACTACCCCTGATATCTCCACAATAGGGTTGTTTACGTAAGACTTGCATAACAGCCACATAAGGTGACAGACCAACATGGATGCAAGAAAATTCACAAGACCCCATCCCTAGATGAAAACCTACAGACTGCCAAAGGCTGCTGAGAGAGAAAGAGAAAATCAGATTTCTCCAGGGATGAGTTCCCTGATAGGTTAATCCAATCCCAAATCATCAAGCCTAAATACATGTAACATATGAATAACAATAAAGGACTGATTAGGTTCTGTCTATCTATCTATCTATCTATCTATCTATCTATCTATCTATCTATCTATCATCTATCTATCTATCTATCTATCATTCTTTCATCTATTGTCCTACTTATCTATCATCTATTTACCTACATACCTATCTTTAGCTATGTATCTTTTTATCTATGTATCTATCATCTATCTATCTAGTTCTCTATCTATCTATTGACGTACCTATCACCTGCTTCCCACATTTCTTTGCTTCTAAATTCTGTCATTTTTTGGAATCCTGCATGCCAGGCTTATCTACTACTGATTTTATTATTTCACAGTCCATTTATGCCAGTCCTGAACTGCCTATGTAAGTCTAGGCACAGCTCTCTTTTTGACTCCATCTCTTCTAGGATAATTTTTCTCACTGGTTCTTCCTGTTAGAACATGGTATAGAAAGCAGGTCTGTGGAAAGAAGCTGACATGAAATTACCATCTATGTGCATTATGAAAAAAGAGTCTTGTGGGGCTGGAGAGATGGCCTAGCGGTTAAGAGCGCCGACCGCTCTTACAGAGTACCCGGGTTCAATCTCCAGCAACCACATGGTGGCCGAGAAACGTCTGAAACTCCAATTCCAGGAGAATTCCAGTTCCAGGGGAATCTGACGCCCTCTTCTGACCTCTGCGGCATTGCGCGACTCGGGTGCACAAACTTGCATGCAGACAGTACATTCATACACATACGGAAATAAATAAAAAAATAAATAAAAATTAAAAAAAAAAGAAAAGAAAAAAGAGTCTTGTGACCATGGTCAGCCAACCTAGGACCTTGAAGTGGGACAGAATTAGAAAAGATACATCATCACAACATATAAAGTACAATGGGGGCCTTAAAGCTGGGGCCTGCAGGAAAGAGTTTTTAGGAGACCCTTAAATTCCCATGAGAAGTTCATTATGAGAGATAGTCATACCATGCACAACGTGACAGTGTCCTAAAGGAAAAATCTTTCAATTCCAGAGGAGAAAGTGGAGTTTCTGACCTTTATAGGTTTGCAGGGGTGGTAGGAAAACTTCATATCACATGACTTATTTTGGACTTGCCTTGCCAGGTGTGACAAATAGAAAGCACTAGATTAAATGTCACATTATAATTCACTTTTGTCCTTGATCTAGAGACCCAGGGAGATGGCCTTGCTCATAGCTGCAAGTGGGAATGGACAGAACTGGACAGTTTGTAAAAGCTGTGAGTCACAGCACATTTGATCAACTCTGTTACAGAGGGAGGTATAGGTATAACATTGTTATGGTTTTAATGAAGAAATAATACACAAAGGCTCTTAAATACAAAAGCTCTCTTGAGACTCTTATAATTTTATATGAACTACTTTCTAATTAATTCTAGGATATATATGATTGGGCAATACTGAAAAGATGTTCATTGATAATATTGGAAAATTTCCTTCACAATATATTGATTATTGTTTACCTCTATGTCATTAAAGTGATCTTGGTATTCTCAAAATTAATGCATTTTATTCTTTGAAACTACCAAAACCTTTCTATTCTTTTTCATTCAATGCCATATCCCAAGACACTATGAGAAGAGCTCAGTTGATATATTCCACCGTCCATGGTTCTGGGGGACATGATACTGTTTCTGCAAAGTTCAGCCAGTTAGCAAATGCCTGCTGTTTACTAACACAACTCACTATCCAGAAAGATCTAAATGTGTACTCTTCTCATGACAGGACTCTCTGCTTTTTCCCATAGGACATCAGGTCACCAGATACAGGATTCCAATGACACAGGGGAAAAAATTCAACACATCTCCTATGGATGAAGTGCCAAAATCAGAGACTATGTGACTCTGAGAAAAAGAAATAATTACAATTTCCCCAACCTTCCTGGTGGAAATGAAAATTGCTGTGAGTTTACGGAAATAGTGAAATTCTAAAAATGAGTTCTGAACTGAGATTACCCTACCACCAAGGGATTATGATTTCTGTCAACACAGGTTCTTGGCCAAGGCATGTTACTTTCCTGGGGAAGTTAATATGATAAGGTTAATGGAAAAGCCTAAATGAGTCATCAATGGAGGCTGAAAGGATTATAAAGCATCAGGTACAGGACCTCATCAGAGATGGCCCCAAAAAAGGCAAGTACAAAGCAAAGAGAAGTATGATAAACCTAACTTCATGTCAGATAGGGGAAGTAGAAGATTCTATACTCAAAGAGTGAAGCGACTGATGAATATAACTGGGGAAAACTCAGACCATATCAAAGCTCCCTCCTGTAGTTCCTACCACAGATAAAGCATGAGGGTCTGAGATAGAAAACAAGATGGTCCAGACTGTTCTTGTGCATACCTTGACTACTTCTGCTATGTCTCAGCTGTTTCTTACAAATAGTCTAAGTTCTTCTTGTAAATGCTCTAGCTACTTCTTATAAATGCTCCATACATTTTAGGTGGCTGTTTAGGTATTGTTCAGCTTGTGACAACCAGCACAGATGGGAGAAAAGGAGAGAGAAGGGGAATGGTAAAAGAAGAGGAGGAATAGCAGGAGTAGACAGAAAAGCAGGAGGAGAAGGGAATCATCATCCTATATGTAATCCCAGGTGTCATTATGTAATAATTATACACCCAAAATGTAGTATAACCGCTGAACAATGAGTCATGTAGAATGGATGATATCTTACGCAAAGTAAAATTCAGGATCATTTCATTTAAAAAGGAGAAAAAAAAAACTATTGTAAACACCAGTTTAATCCAGGTACACGAGGCTGGGAGATGGAATTGAGGATAGTCCCTTTCCAGATTCACTAGGGAGACTGTGGCTGTGCCAAAGTCCTGGCCACTAAGAAAGCAAAGCAGAAGGAGCAGAGAAGGAAGAGGAAAGTGGAGCACCTGGCAAAGTGCTATTTCATGACTCATTTGCAAATTTCTCCCAAACCGTTCAGAAACATGGCTCAAGATTTAGCACTTTAAGATGCTCAGGCAAATATGAGATGAATAGTTGTGTGGATATATGAATGAAAGCTTATGTGGATGGATGCATGAGATCATGGATTCATGAAATGGTGCACGAATGAACAGATATATAGTTTCAATGGATACATGTATATTTGTGTATATATTTGCATATGTGTGGTTGCATGAATAAATTCACAGGATCATGAACAAATGTATACATGAATAGGTAGGTGGATGGATAAATATATGGATAGCTGTGTGGGTAGATAGGCAGATAGTTGGAGTAGGTACAAGGAGGTGTTGATTGCTCGGGAACATGGATGGAAGGGTACATGTTGGGTGGGAAGATGGATGGGTGTATGGATAGATAGTTTAATAGCTGGATATGTAGGGGGAAGGATGAATTAATTTTTTTGCTTTTTATTTTTTATATATATTTTGTAAAAGATTATCAAATCTAGACCCGTGTCCCCCCAATTCCCCCACCCCACCAGAGCTCATGCATTCTGCCAAACATGCTTTTCATCTTTTTCTCAGTTTTTCTCAAAATTCTCCATGTGGAAGTTGACTGTTTTGAGCAGAAGTTCACTGTTTCAGTCAGTTCTTTGATGCAGTCCTTTCTGTTGTAGTTGTTGTTGTTGTTGTTGTTGTTGTTTCCAATATGCATCACTCCCAACTGCTTGGACAAAAGCTCAAGAGGCCCTGCACAAGAAATACAACTAGGTAATCGGCACTAGCATCCACAGATGAGGGATACCAGTCATTCTTTGTTTTTCTGGGACTGTGTTACTTCACTCAGCATGATGTCTTCTAGCTCCAGCCATTTTCCTGCAAAGCTCATGATGTCATCTTTCTTTACTGCTGCATAGAACTCCATTGTGTAGATGTACCACATTTTCTCTATCCACTCATCAGTTGAGGGGCATTTGGGTTGGTTCCAGCTCCTTGCTATTGTGAAGAGAGCTGAAATAAACATGGCCATGCATGTATCTCTGCAGTGGGGTGAGTCTTGAGGGTACATGCCTAGGAGTGGTATGGCTGGGTCGGGTGGCAAGTTCATTCCAAGTCTTCCAAGGGTTCTCCACACTGCTTTCCATAGTGGCTGTACGAGTTTACATTCCCACCAGCAGTGGATGAGTGTTCCCCTTTCCCCACAACCTCTCCAGCACTTGGTATCATTTGTTTTCTTCATCCTAGCCAGTCTTATTGGAGTAAGATGATATCTTAAAGTGGTTTTGATTTGCATTTCCTTAATGATTAGTGATGCTGAACACTTCTTAAAGTGTTTCTCAGCCATCGCTAATTCCTCACTTGTGAAGTCTCTGTTCAGGTCTTTGTTCCATCTATAGAGTGGGTCATTTGTTTTCTTTCTTCTTTGTTTTTTGAGTAGTTTATATATTCTGGAAAACAGTGCTTTCTCAGATGTTTCTGCAGTGAAGGCTTCCTCCCACTCGATGGGATTTCTCTTCATGTCCTTGATTGTTTCTTTTGATGTACAGAAGCTTTTGTGTTTAATGAGGTACCATTTGTCAATTGTCGACCTTAATTCTTGCACAGCTGCTGTCTGATTTAGGAAGTCTTTTCCTACGCCTATGTCTTGTAGTCTGCTGCCAACTTTTTCTTCTATTGCCTTCAGAGTTTGCGGTTTCACGTTGAGGTCTTTAATCCATCTGGAGTTGACTTTTATACAGGGCAAGAGGAAGGGGTTTAATTTCATTCTTCTGCAGGTGGGGATCCAGTTTTGTCATCACCACTTGCTGAAGATTCTGTCATTCCTCCATTGTGTCTTCGTGGCCCCCTTGTCAAATAAATAGGTCTGTTTTTTTGCCAGTACCAGGCTGTTTTTATGACTCTAGCCCTGTAGTATAGTTTGAAGTCTGGTACAGAGATCCCCCCCTGTGTTGATCTTTTCACTCAGGGTTGTTTTGGCTATTCGGGGTCTTTTGTTTTTCCAAATGAATTTAAGGACTTTTTTTCCCAAGGCTGTGAAGAAACTCTTGGTGATTTTAATTGGGATTGCATTAAATCTATACAAGAGTTTGGGTAGAATGGACGTTTATTTTTACAATGTTAATTTTCCCAATCCATGAGCATGGGAGATTTTTCCATCTTCTGATGTCTTATTCAATTTCTTTCTTTAAGGGTATAAAATTTTTGTTGTAGAGAAGTTTGGTGTCTTTGGTTAGATTTGTTCCTAGGTATTTTATTGTTTTTGAGGCTATTGTGAGTGGGAAAGCTCCTTGAGTTCCTTCTCCATGAGCTTGTTTTTGGTGTAAAGAAAGGCCACTGATTTTTTAGGTTAATTTTGTATCCTGCCACTTTGCTGAAACTGTTAATCATTTCTAGGAGTTTTCTGGTGGAGTTTTCAGCATCCCTTAAGTAAACAATCATATCATCAGCAAATAGGGATAGCTTGACTTCCACTTTTCCAATACGTATTCCTTTAATTTCCTTTTCTTGCCTTATTGCTCTAGCAAGTGTTTCAAGCACTATATTGAAGAGGAGTGGTGACAGGGGCAGCCTTGCCGAGTTTCTACCTTCAATGGGAGTATTTCTGTCATTTCCCCATTTAGGATGTTATTGACTGTGGGTTTCCTATATATGGCTTTGATTACATTGAGGAATGATCCCTCCAATCCAATTCCCTCTAGGACTTTAAGCATGAAGGGATGTTGGATTTTGTCAAAGCCTTTTTCAGCGAGGATGAATTAATTGGATGGGAGCATGTATGGAAGGGTGGATGGTTGATAATGGATAAATGGGTGAAGACACATAGATACAGAATGTCCTGATCTATAATATCCAACATGGTGTCAAACATATGCTTAATTAGGATCATTGAGGTTATTACCACAGATATTTGACTGAATTCCCAAGTGGTTCCCTACTTGATTCCATAGAAAATCAAATTCCCTGGCTGAAGAAGAGAATGGTTCATGCACACAGGCCAGCAAGGCCTTCATTGAGGTATGTGTTAACAAAATCTGAGCATACACCTATTTTGTTTGTCAGGTACGATTCTTTCAGCCTATAGGCTTAAATAGCATTGTGCTTATTTATGTTTTTGTGGATTACATATACAAAGAAAGTCTTATGACATAGTATCACCTAACAATGTTCCAGCTGTGCATGTCTGTGTAGTATGCTCAGTTACATCCCCATGATGGAAAAATACTAATGACCCGTGTCCTAGAACTTCTTTCCACTGCAGAGGTAGGCATGACTTTTGATGGAACACCACATACAACACATGAAGGGTCTATACACATGACCACCCTCTCTTCTTCTACAATTTCAAGATTCATGGAAAGCATACTCCAATTGGATAGTTTTCAAGACAGATGGATGGCATTCATGAGAAGCTCACTTTCTCATGATCATGTCATGACAAAGAAAGGATGCAGGTGGAAAAGCAACCCATGGACAATGATCAAAAGGGAAATCCCAGAGAGGGCCCAATCCAGAACTCACAGTGGTTGTATCCTTGTGGAATTATGGACGGGATCACTGTCCTAGCAAGTGTGTGTGTGTGTGTGTGTGTGTGTGTGTGTGTGTCTGTCTGTCTGTCTGTCTGTCTGTGATGCTCTGCATGGAGTATGACTATTAGGAATGCATACCTGAACTTTTCATTTCATTATTATTTACGTGCACATGTATATGTTTCCATTTCTGCTATGTGTGTGCCAGTGTCTTTAGAGGCCAGAAGAGAGTATCGGATCCTCTGGTGCTGGGTTACAGGCAGTTATGAACCTCCTTATATGGGTGCAGGAAATCAAACTTGGTGGTCCTCGGAAAAGCAGCCATTGCTTAACCACGTAGCCATCTGCCCAGACCCTTGAGATTTTCCATTAGGGAGGATTATCTAGCAAAACTAGTTTGTGTTACCATGAAGCTGACCTCAGTCCCCATTACCTACAGGGAGCAACTGATGCTAATTGAATCCCAAACATCCCATCTAAATCCCCCTGTTACTGTGTTCCAAAGATCCTGCCAAACCCTCTTTATCTGATTAGTCCAATGCTTTCAAGTAGACAAAGATGTGATGATTAATCAGGTCAATCAGGCCATTCTAAAAGCTTCATGGTGATATTCCAGAACCAAAGTCAAGGGCTTAACTTCTTTTTTAAGCAAGGGCTCAGTAATACCCACAGCATAGGATAGAATGTCTCTTATTGAATAAAATACAGATCATGAGCCGACAGCTAGAGGAGTCAAAAGTAATCAGAAACACAAAACAAAGAGTAATTCTTGAAATTGAATCTTAAATTTGAATTTTCATTTTCTTTATGGTCCATGAAAAAAAAGGAAATAAACGAAATTCAATAGCCTTTGGTGGTGCATAAAAAAGCATAAAGTATTTCTTCACAAACCTTTGATAGGAAGCTCTAAGAATAACTTGGTTTTGTAACTTTTTATGAGAGGCTAAAGCCTTTCTTACAGCTTTTATAGGTGACTCAAATATTATCTCCCAGAGATTTTACGATCATCCGTCTTCAGTGAAACCTGTACTATGATTTCAGTTATGAGCCTCTGATACCATCTGCTGCAAGAATGAGTTTGACATAAGCCAGGGTGAAGGGGTCGCAGGGGAGACGCCATAACGCGCCAGGCCAGGGATGCTAAGAACTCCACCAGAAAACTCCTAGAAACGATCAAGAGCTTTGGTAAAGTGGCAGGATACAAAATAAACCTAGAAAAATCAGTAGCCTTTCTGTACACCAACAACAAGCAATTGAAGAAGGACTACAAGGAGACCTTCCCACTCACAATAGCCTCAAAAACAATAAAATACCTAGGAACAAACCTAACCAAAGACACCAAGGATCTCTACAACAAAAATTTTAAACCCCTGAAAAAGGAAATTGAGGAAGACATCAGAAGATGGACAAACCTCCCATGCTC
>VZQC01014532.1:3548508-3580815 GCA_009823505.1 Rhizomys pruinosus
GTGAAACTACAGCAATGTAGTCTGGACACTCATTTGATCAACTTGATTGAACAAACAACCTGTCACCCCCCACTGGATGGTGGGGCTGTAGGTGTTTGGGCACAACAGCCTGCAGATAGGTTTTGCATGAAGGATGCTTGTACTCATGGATTATCACTTATAGCTAAAAATGAAAAAAAAAAAACTGAGAGAAATATGCAGGACAGTTATGGCAGAATGCATGATCTGGGATGGGGTGGGGGTGGGGGGGAAGGGAAAGGGAAATAAGCCTGAAATGAATTGGAAAAAATGTATGAAATGCACAAAGCATCAATAAAAACTAATTTAATTAAAAAAATAATAAGCCAGGGTGAAACATTATGCTAGGGAAGCTTACCAGCTATCCTTTGAGCATCATTTTCCATCCACCTTCATCATGTCAAGTTCTTGGGCTAGTGGTTCGAAATGTAGATTCTAGAGAAGGGAGATAGTACAGTCAACCTGAGTTTGATACCCAGAGCCTGTGGAAAAGCCAGGTACAAGGGTGCACACTTGCAGTCCATCTAATATTTTTCCCTGTTGCTGACATAAACCACCTTAACTAAAATAGCTTAAAGAAGAAAAAAGGACCTGGAGAAATGGCTCAGCCATTCAGATCAGCAGCTATTCTTACAGAAGACCCAGATTCAGTCCTCAACAACCACATCATGGAAAAAAAAAAAACCCTCCGGTTTCAGGGAATCTGCCACACTCTTCTCACCTCTGCGGCCATTGCACAACATGGTGCACCTATATACATGCAGGAAATACACTCATGCACATAAAAATATTAGATAAAATATAAAAAAAACAAGAAAAGATTTATTCTGTCTCTTAGCACCAAGTATACTACATGATTGTAAGGAGGCCAAGACAGTAGGCACTTGAGCAATAAAAAGCTAGAAATCTGGCCCAGCAGTTAAGAACATTGGTTGTTCTTCCAGAGGATCTAGGTGCCATTCCTAGCATTCACATGGTGTCTAACAACCATCTGTAGATATATATATATATATATATATCCAATTCCAGGGTACCTGACACCCTCTTCTGACCTCCATGATCACTGCACACAAAAGTACACTTTATTACATACATGCACACACTTAACACTAACCAGCACATATCTCATCACTGGTAAAGTGAAAATAAGAGGACTCCTCGGACTCATTGGTCAGCCAACCTTAATGAATGGCTGAGTTCCAGGTAAAATGAGAGTGCCTATCTCAAAAAATAAGGTGGAGAGTGGTTGAGGAAAACACCTGATGTCAACGTCTGGCCTTCACACACACACACATACACACACACACACACACACGGAAAAAGTGAATATTTTTGTACAAGGACCTGTAGAATTAGACATCCTTTGTATCATGACCCAGGATTCAACACTGTTGCAAAGCACATAAGATCACTTTGGTGACAGTAATGTTTCAAATCAACTAGACACAAAACCCTCTGGTGCACTCTCAAAATCCTTCATTATCAGGTAATCTCATCAATGGAATTCAAATTTCCAGTGCTTAAAATCTGCCATCTATATCTTTGAAAAAGCATCTCAAGTTGCTCTTAAATACATAGTGTATTAGTCGCTTTTCTGTTGCTGTGATAAAACCACAATGACCAAGGGAACTTAAAAAAGGGAGAGTTTATTTGAGTTTAGGATTAACAGTTCCATGGAATCAGAGTCCATTGTGGTGGGAGGCATGGTGTCCAGAGCTGGAGCAGCAAGCCAAAGTTCACATCTCGCAATGAGCACAGGAAGCAGAGAGACTGGAGACCTCAAGGCTTGTTAAACTCACTAAGCCCGCCTCCAGTGACATACTTCCTCCAGCATGGCCACACCTTCTAAGACCTCCAAGAACAGTGCCACCAACTGGAGACAAAATGTCTGAATACAGGTTACTCCTGGATAAACTGCCAACCCATGAAAGGAAACAGCCTGAACTGATCAGAGTCCAAAACGACATCTCCAGAGAAAGTAGATTGTTTGGTTTCTTGCCCACTTCTGCCCCTTTTCTAAAGCCTGGGAAAAATCTGAGGAAAAGAGGGTGTGGTACAATGTAAGGGCTGTGATTGGGGTGAAGTATGAAACTACAGAAATATATACTGGACTCTTATTTGATCAACATGATAGTACATATAAGCTCCCCCAGCTGGACAATGGAGGCCTCGCGCTGTGTAAGTTTGGGCATAGCTACTTGCAAATTAGTTTTACATGAAGGATGCCTGTATTCATTACTTATGTCCTATTATTAAAAAATTTTAAAATTTTTTTTAAGTCTGAATAATTAAAGCCTTTGGGGGGCACTCTTATTCAAACCACCACATTCCACTCCCTGGCCCCCATAGGATCCTGACCATATAAAATGAAAAATGCATTTAGTTCAAACTTAAAAGTCCCCATAGTCTTTACCAGTCTCAATTCTATTCAAAAGTTTATAGTCCAAAATCTCTTCTGAGATACAGGCCAATCTCCTACTGTAAGCTCCTGTAAAATCAAAAGGCAAATTACACACTCCCAACATACAGTGAAAGTGAACACATATTCCCATTCCAAAAGGGAGGAATAGAGGCATAGTGAGGAAATACTGGAGAAAAACAAGGAGGGCAAACACCAAGTCCAATAGCTCCATGAGCAACTTCTGGAAATTTACTTCCAAAGGGCTTAGATGGCTCAGCTCTTCCAGGATTGCATGCAACATGGATCTCTTCCTTAGGCTGGTACCACTCCCTGTATACAGTTCTCCTTGGCAAATACCTCACAGCTCTGGAATCTCCAATGTCTTCATGGGGTCTCTGCTGCCAACCAGGCTTCATATTCACAGCTACATTCAGTGGCCTATCAGGGCTTTCTTTATTCAGGGACACCCCTGCTGCACTCTGCCTGACCTTGGCAGCTCTCTGAAATCATGGAGGAAGAACTGAAGACCACTTCACTCTTGCAAACTTCATGCCTCTAAAGCGAGCACGAACCACGTGAATTAAACTGCCAAGTTTGGCTGCAAGTTTGGGATGGACCCTGGCCTATTTCAACCACGTTTGCAAATTTTCTCTGCCCTGAACTTGTTGGAGCAGAAAAACATTTCATTATTTTCCTTTCAAAGTTGGAGGATTAGCTGGGTGTCTTCTTGCACTGAAGGTACTATTTCTGTTGTTTACTTGTAAATCTCCAGGCCCCTCCTTAATTACTTTAATCTCACTTTTCCATTGTTTACTTGTAAATAGCTAGGCCTCTTGTTAATCACTTTAATCTCACTTTTTCCATTATTTACTTGTAAATAGCTAGGCCTCTCCTTAATCACTTTAATCTCCTTATCAAAAGGAACCTCTCCTTCACATGCCTTGGCCCCAACTTTAATCTTCCTGGTGCAGTTTTTCAGATCCAAACTGTACATTCTGCATTTCTTTCTGCCCCATCTGCTCTTCTTCACTGTATATCTGTACAATATTCACCATTAATAGCCACACCACCATTTCTACATTAGGCTGTCTTGAAATATCTTCCACCAAAGACATTAGTCCATTACTTTTCAACTCAGGCAAGCATTTGGGCTGTGGACAAACTGCTGCCAGACTCTTTATCAAAATATCCCAGTTGGTGCCTAAGTCTTTATTTTCCTCTGGAGCTACATTTTTTGCAGCAATGCTTTCTTCCAAGCTTCTATTAGAATGGCACATTAAGCTCTGCCTACAGTAGTCAACAGCTTTTCCAGCCCAAAGTTCCAGATTCTTCCACATTTCTCCAAACATCCACATAGTCATGTTCTTTATAGCCAACAACCCACTGTCAGTACCAAATAACTCTATTAGTCACTTTTCTGTTGCTGTGATAAAACCACCATGACCAAGGGAACTTATAAAAGGAAGAGTTTATTTGAGTTTAGGATTGACAGGTCCAGGGAATCAGAGTCCATTGTGGTGGGAGGCATGGTGCCCAAAGCTGGAGCAGCAAGCCAAGTTTCACATCTCGCAATGAGCACAGGAAGCAGAGAGAGAGACTGGAGACCTCAAGGCTTGTTAAACTCACTAAGCCCGCCCCCAGTGACATACTTCCTCCAGCATGGCCACACCTTCTAAGACCTCCAAGAACAGTGCCACCAACTGGAGACAAAATGTCTGAATACTTACAGCCTATGGGGGGCCACTCTTATTCAAACCACCACACATAACTTTGTTGAGAACAAATAATTTTCAAGGGAGGTAGTTTGAGCACTGATGAGAATCTTGTTAAGCACAGATTTAGGGGTCTAAGCCCTAGAATGACTAAAGTCTTCCAAGGGTTTGTATTTGTGTTTCTACTAAGCTCTCAGATGATACTGACAGATATTCCAAGCACCACACTTTGGAAACCACTTCATTAAATTATTTAAAAGGATGAGATGACCTGAGGACATCACTATGAGCAGAATATGTCAAATTTCCAGGCACAAGATTATGGTGTTGGAAGACATAACCTTTATGAGCGTTTGGGGTCATGGATGGTCTTACTCTCCTTATAAAAGGGCCTGCAGAGAGTTCTCTGCCTTTCTAACACATGACAATACAGCAAGAAAGTGTCATCTATGAACCATAAAACAATCCACATAGGAGATAGACTCTGCACTACCTTGACCTTGGACTTTCAGCCCCCAGAACTTTGAGGAATCAATATCTGCTGTTCACATTATTCCTATTATATGTTATTCTTGTCCCAGCAAGTCAGGTTCATTTGCTGAATCTTGATCCCCCTAGTGGTGATGGTAAGGGACAGAGTTTGGGGAGGTGATGAGATCATGATGGTGTATCATCATGAGTGGCGTCAGACCCCAGAGAGAATCTTGTCCCTTCTAACATGTGAGAACACAGAGGAAAGGCAGCATATATTAACCTCTTGACCTTGGCCATCCAACCTTCATGATTGAAGGTGAAATCTCCAGTTTTCTCTTCTCTGTAAGCTGATAAGCCACACCATTTACAATAAAGATGCTCTTCAATTTAGAGTGGAATTGCATCTCAATGAAATCAGTATAATTTGAAAGTATGATGCAAGCTGGGAATGAATGTATAAGTCATTTCAAAAAGGTATTGTGCTCCTTGCGGTTCTCATCCTCAGCCTTTCACCACTGTGCTATCCTCACAGCCGGGCTGGAGAGATAGCCTAGCGGTTAAGAGCACCGACGCTCTTGCAGAGGACCCAGGTTCGATCCCCAGCACCCACATGGCGGCTAAGAACCGTCTGTAACTCCAATTCCAGGAGAACTCCAGTTCCAGGGGAATCCGAGACCTTCTTCTGACCTCCGCGGCATTGCACGACACGGGTGCACAGACCTGCATGCAGACAATACATTCATACACATACAAAAATAAATTAAAAAAAAAAGGTATTGTGCTGCTGTAAAATCAACTTCACCAGCTTTTGATGATATGATTAAAGACTGGAGTTCTCCATCAACTGTCAGAGCAAATCCATCATGCTGTATAGTGCTGGGGTGATAGATGTAGCCACTCATAGCCTGGAAATAATGGATGGTGTGGGAAAGTAAATAAATGTGTCAAAGTCTAAAAAATAGAACAAAGAAAAATATATTTAATAGACCAAATCCACCTGTTCTAGTTTGCTTTCTATTTCTGTGATAAACACTATGACCAAAACCAACATAGGAGAGAAAAGAGTTTATTCTGCTTAACACTTCCAGGTCATGGTCTATCACTGAGGGAGTTCAGAGAAGGAACTCAAGCAGGAACTGAAGCATAGCTCCTTCCTGGTTTACTTCTCCCTGTGTTGACCAGAACCTTTTCTTATACAGCCAAAGCCCACCTACCCAGGTATGGAGCCATCCAGTAGCCTTAGGGCCTCCTATATCAATTAAAAGCCCACAGACGTGACACAGGCCAATCGGATGGAGGCTGTTCTTCGCCTTCCAAACCACTCTAGTTTGTATCAGGTTGGCAATAAAAACTAACCAGGGAAGGCCTTCGTCACCTTGACACAAAAACACATTACTGTAAAAAAAAATCCATTTCCAACACCCTTTTCTGGCCTCCATTACAAAACACAGGTATACCTACATGCATGTAGACAAACACTCTTATACATTAAGTAACAATTAATCTTTTTTTAAAAACCTTGGAGGAAAGAAATAAAATATAAAGTTTTCAGTAATTATGGTTTTCTTGGCTCTCTGACTCCTGTGTGTGTTTGTGTGTGTGTGTGTGTGTGTGTGTGTGTGTGTGTGTGTGTGTGCTATTCTATGGGATATTCACCCACATTTGCAGAGCACAGAGGAAGACATTAGGTGTCTCTCACTGAGCCTGGTGTAGTCTGGAAGCCAGCAAGCCCTATTTCTGTGTCCCACATCATTTATTACATACATACTGCCACATACAGCTTTTAACTTGCTTGCTCATGATTCAAACTCAGGTCCTCGTGATTGTAGAACAAGCCTTCTTAGTCTCGGAACCATCCCTCCATCTACTACTGTTTTCATTCTTTGAAAGAGAAAATGCACTTTAGGTTGAAAACAGGCAAACCTTACTGAGTTAATATTAGCATCTCTACTTGATAAAAGTGCTTGAAGTTTAGGAAGTTCAAATATACACATTGTCATCTGATTTTTCCTTGTTTTATTTCCACTTTTAAAATTGCTTAATTAGAATAACAAATCCTTTTATTGTATAACTGTAATGAAAGTTACTTAAGCTTTGATGTATTTATTCTGATGCAATCTTTGCTATCTAAATGTCATAACACTTACTGCATTACAATCTGCACTTAATTAGGAATGATATGAGCAAACAATTTGCTTCTAGTTTAATACAGACATTTTGGTGACAGGGTAAATCTGAAGTTGCTTTTATGATATAGCAGGAAGATTAAATTAAACAGGATGCTGGACAGATGGCTCAGTTGTTATGAGCACATACTATTCTTGGAGAAGGCCAGACACATCAGGTGGCTCACAACCACCTGTAACTCTAGCTCTAGAGGATCCAAGGCCCTCTTCTGGCATTCTTGGGCACCTTCATTCATGTACACAAACTCAACACAGAAGCACAAATATATACATAATGATAAATCTAAAGGATATTAAATTCAATACATTAGTGTCTCCTAAGTAATTTCTCCCATCACATAGAACGTATAAGTTTATATTTTTATTATAACATTTACCTCAATAAGGTGTTGCTAAAAAATAATAATAATAATTAAAAATAATTCTAAATAGAAGGATTTTATAAATCTATTCTCTTTGAAAAATGATAGTGCAAAAAAAATTATAGGGTTCTTTAGTTTTCTGAATGATTTTTGCCTGAAATAGTTAGAGTTCTTCAGAGTTTCATCTTGGTAGACAGTCCACCATCCATTGTATTTATTGATGTTAAGCAAGCATTGATAATGCACATGTTCAGGTAGTTGCATATATTTGTGAGTAAAACAGTATTGGCACATGGCTACACTCACTCGTACTTTACATGGTGCATGGGGCATTATTTTACACTATCAATGCAGGGTTGAACAAATCATTAGTATGAAAATCTGAGGCTGGAGAGATGGTGCAGCGTTAAGATCACCCGCTGCTCTTGCAGAATCCCTGGGTTCAATTCTCAGCACCCACTTAGTGGCTTACAACTATCCAACTGCAGTTTCAGGGGACCTGGCGCCCTCTTCTAGCCTCTATAGGTTTTGCATAGCATGGGTGCACTTACATACATACAGGCAAAACACATACACATAAAAATATAAATAAAATAAATTATAAATTTATTATAAAATTATAAGTTTAAAATAAAAACAAGGTCTGTATTAGTTTTATTTCCCCTGCCAATGTGATGAAATATCCTAGCAAAAATTACTTTAAGGGAGAAAGGGCCTATTTTGTTACAGAGGTTTAGAGGCCATCTTAGTTATGCAAGCATAAAGGGGATCATAGCCAGGAAGAAACAACAGCAGGGACCAGCAAAAAGCACTGTGCCAGGAGCAGGAAGGTATTTATATTGCAGTCCCACATCACAAACAGAGTAAAGCTCCACCTCCTAAAATTTCTACAAGTTCTCCCAGCAGTGTCACCAGCTGGGGACCAAGGGAAAGACACTCATTAGTAAGGCATTTGGGCTTAGTAGTATATTTTATGTGGGTGTCTCAAGGGCTTGTCAGGAATTCACTGTTTCTGGTTTCATAGTCGTCAGAGATGTACAGCTGGCTGCCATGAGCTTTCTGTCTGGTGGGCCATGTGAATTGCTCCTAAGTCTTCATTCTTGTAATTTACCATCATTCATGGTTTTTAGACAAACTATAAATAATTCCTTAAAGCAGAATTTCTAGAAATGGAATAAAGAAATTAGAGTGCTCAATAGATTTATAACTTGCTTAATTATTAGTACATCAGTCCTTTACCCTAAGAATAACTGTGTAGTGCTATATGATTTGAATTATACAAATAACTGGTCACCTCTATAAATTAATAGCAGTTCAATAAACATTACAGTTACCAAGTTACAGAAAATTTTTGTAAAACTTTCATGGGATAACCTGTTATGATCATTCTTCTGAACAGTCATAATTAAACTGACTCCTAATGATTTTCTGTTATACTTATGGATTAAAGAATCTCACCAGAGAAGCTTCCTCAAACAGCAGATGTTGATTGACACAAAAACTCACAAAGAGCCATTCTGCACAGAATAAGAGACTATAGAGTCTTTATCCCTGAGTAGAAGAAATCTTTTGAACTTCTGCTTCTACAAGCCCAGGGGTGATGGCTGAAGAGGGGACAGAAAGATTGTAAGAGCCAAAAGTGAAAGATGGCTGCAAGAAAACAGAGTTTTCCATACAAATGGGCAGTTACTCATATAAACTAACATTACTGGTGACAGCATGCACATGTTCCATTTAAGCTCAAACCAGACAAAATTCCAGAGCCAAGTGAGGAGTTAGGTAAGAAACCCAACCCTAATTGGGAACCACTGGCAGCCAATAGCTTCTGGGATGGGGAGAGAATCACTCTTCTCTACGGCTGTGACTCTGGGTAAGTTAACCATGATTCTGTGGATGGATATTAACAGTAGGTTATTTAGGGACACAGATTGTCTTGATAGATAGATAGATAGATAGATAGATAGATAGATAGATAGACAGTAGATAGATGATAGATAATAGATAGATGATAGATAATAGATAGGTAGACAGATAGCTAGATGATAGATGATAGATAGATAGATAGATAGATAGATAGATAGATAGATGATAGATGATAAAATCAAGTTCATGAATAAGAGTGTAGAGAAGGAGGGGGTCTAAATATGATTTAAAATCCGATAAAAATAGTAAAAAATGTTTCCATAAAATACTTTAATGTATTTGAATTTTCAAAACTGGTATTTGTTTTGTGTTGTTGTTGTTTTGGGAGGGGAGACTAGGCAGGGGAGTTTTATCCAAAGTTTATGATAATTCAAGAAAGAAAACAATCATCTTTCTACGAATAGAGGAGATTTTTTTCTCCTCAGAGGAGAAGATTCTCCACAGAGGAGAGAGATAATTCTATTCAAAATATCTTACATAAATGATTCTTTAAATATTTTTCTTATTATTTTATGTGAATGTGTGTATTGTTGCATGTATGTAAGTGTGCCCTTGTCCTGCAGTGCTCATGGAGGTCAGAAGACAGTATTGGATCCCCAGAAACTGGAGATGCAGATGGTTGTTAGCAGCCATGTGAGTGTTGGGAAAGAATCCTGGGTCTCTTGTAAAAGCAGCCAGTACTCTTAACCACTGACCCATCTCTCCAGTCCCAAGATATTATTTTTAACATTTTCCTAAGGCTTCTTCCCCATTCCACCCGCTGTTATCCTCTATTAAAAAATTTCTTGCCTGTAGATTGGTTTTGCATGAAGGATGCTTGTACTCATGGATTATCACTTATAGCTAAAAAAGGAAGAAAAAAAAAACAGAGAAAGATGCAAGACAGTTATGGCAGAATACATGATCTGGGATGGGGTGGGGGTGGGGGGGAAGGGAAAGGGAAAAATGCCTGATCTGAATTGGAAAATGATGTACGAAATGCACAAAGCATCAATAAAAAAAAAGAATACTGGTGATAACAATAACATACTAATAGAAAAAAAGTCTCAGTTCCCTTCTAAGCCTTCCATTCTGATGCTTAGATACACAACATATCACTGAATATTTTTAAAGAAATTGTTTTTTATTATGTAAAAATTCAAATAAAAATGCATGAGCTCCGCCGGGCATGGTGGCACACGTCTTTAATCCTAGCACTTGGGAGGCAGAGGCAGGTAGATCTTTGTGAGTTCAAGGCCAGCCTGGTCTACAGAGTGAGTTCCAGGGCAGCTGGGGCAGACGGAAAAAAAAAAATAATGCGTGAGCTCCATGGGGGATGAGGGCATGGGTGGGAGAGGGAGAGTCTAATGTGACTAAGAACTGTTGTATGAAATGTACAAAAGCTCAATAAAAATTTAAGAAAAAGATTCAAATAAAGTCAGAACATTTAAAGCTAAAAAAAAAAAAAATCAACTGTGAAATATGTTTGAAATGCGGGTTCCTGGCCCTTCCCCCAAAAGTCCACTTCAGCCAATCTGCATTTTTAATAGGATTCTTGGGTAATTCAGGGTGCCTGAGAACCACACTTTGAAAAATAAGAATTTATGTTAATATAAGGAAACAGAGGGAATACCGTGGAATTAAGGCTGTACTGAGTTGATGGGACTTGTAATGAGGTACTGCCAAGCCAAAAGGAAGGTTATGAAGTGCTTCAGGCAAAAATGATGCCTGAAGCACACAGAAGAAAATCATGGATATATTCTAGTTAACATTTAGAATGGATCCAATCCCTTGTAAACTGGTAAGAATGCAAATTGTTAACACCATTACACAAAACAATACAGAGATTCCTAAAGAAATTAAAAATAGAACTACAGCCAGGTGTGGTAGCTCGCACCTTTAATACTAGCACCCAGGAGGCAGAGGCAGGCAGATCTCTGTGCATTCAAGGCCAGCCTGGTCTACATAGCAAGCTCCAGGCCAGCTGGGACTAAAGGGAGACCCTGCCTCGAAAAGACAAAAAAAAAAAAAAAAATGGAACTACAGTGTGGTGGTAATTCTTCTTTTGGCTTATACCTAAAGGAAATGAAACACTGCCCCTTAAAGATCACTGTGACCTCCCCCCTTACTGTAGCATTAGTCACAGCAGTCATATTACAGAAATGAGTGCCCTTGTATGGGAAGGGATAGTATCCAGCCTTAAGAAAGGATGAAATCTAACCNATCTTTGAGGCATAGGTATTTCTTTTTTTTTTTTTTTGAGACAGTTTTCTGTAGCCCAAGATGACTTTGAATCCATCATGTAGCTAAGGGTGACCTTAAACTTCTAAGCCTCCTACCTCCACCTCGCAGAATGCACAGAGTATAATTGTGCATCCAGTCCTTGTAGTGTTGGGATACAAAGTTTCTGTAGTCTAGACAAGTGCTCTGCACATTGAGCTATATCCCCAGCCCAGAAGTTTTTTCTTTATATGTTTCTTACAATATTTGTTTCCCTTGTGGGTTTGGCAAAGCCTGATTTTTATAGACTGAATACAGAGGATCTCAGGTTCACACTACATATGCTACTCTGTTTAGTACACGGTTACAAAATAAACCTATTTGCAAGCATGGTGGCATGGTGGTGCATGCCTTGAAACTCAGTGTTTGAGGGCCAGAGACAGACTGATCTCTGTGAGTTCATGGGCTAGCTGGGACTAAGGGGAGACACCCTGTCTCAAAAAATGCAAAAATAAATAAATGATAGATAGATAGATAGATAGATAGATAGATAGATAGATAGATAGATAGATGAGAGATAGACCTATTTGCAATAGTCAGTCTCCACTTCCAGCTTGATGGTGTCTGGAATCGATGAAGAGACATATTTCTGCATGGTACTGTGAGAATATTACCTGAAAGGATTCAATAATGAGTCAAAAGTCCCTACCCCAGACTAGACAGCCCCTTGCTGATGTAGCCCAGATATAAATGTGTCTGAAGGAAAAGTAGTGTGGTTTTTACCAGACAACCTTTGCTTCTGTTTGGTATATGCATCCATCCTTTTACTGCTGCTGGTGCTTCCATCATTCCCTGACATTAGAATTGAGCATCTTGAACTTCCCAATGTTCATCAAAGACCAAGCAACTCTTTAGGCATCTCCTAGGATTTGACCAGCAACTAACCAGGTGCTCAGCCTCTCAAACATGTAGATGGCCCATTGTTGACCACACAGCTGGATTCCTGTAAGCCAACCTAATAAATGCCCTTTGTCATATATTCTGTGAGTTCCATTGTTCTAAAGAAATCTGACTATGACAACATCATTATTTTTAAGTACCATAAGTAGCAGGGTGTGGTGGTGCTCACCTTTAAAACCAGTACTAGGAGACAGGGGCAGACAGATCTTTGTGAGTTCAAGGCCAGTCTAGTCTACATAGGGAATTCCTGGGCTACAGGGAGACCTGTCTAAAAAATGCTGAATAAATAAATAAATAAATAAATAAATAAATAAATACCATAAGTAAAAAAATATTAAATACCTAAGCTATTGAAAAATCTACCTTAGCAACACAGCCAAGGGTTGGAATATTTATTGATTGCCTTTTGAAATCATGTGACTGGCTTCCGGCTGTTCATTATTATTGGTATTCAATATTACAATAAAATACTGCCTACTTAGCAGCCAGAAAAAGATCAAAGTTGAAACTGTGATGTCTTGGGAAAGCCTGCTGCACTGTGTGTGTGTGTGTGTGTGTGTGTGTGTGTGTGTGCGTGTGTGTCTGTGTGTGTGTATGTGTTTGTGTGTGTTTGCACACATACCCATAGAGAACAGAAGAGGGTATGAGATTCCCTGGTGCCACAGTTATAGGTTGACAGGTAGCTAACATGGTTGCTGGAAACCCAACTCTCCAATCCTCTGTAAGAGCAGATCGTGCTCTTAACCATTGAGTCTTTTCTCTAACCCTCTACAGGAGGCATATTATGCTGCAAGAATCTCAAATTGAACACTTCATAGTTGAGGGCTATCTTTGAAATGCTGCCACAGCCTGAATCTAAAAGGAAGCCACTGAGGTTCTCTATGCTTACTGTTACAGGAATATAAAGTTAATTACCCTACAGAATTGGTTAACTGTATATGATCAATATGTTTTCTCACTGTTATGCAGAAGTAATTAGATATTCAAAATGGTAAAATTATAGTCAAAACATGTTAGAAGAATTTTATGAAATGCATTAGTCTTCATTGTCTGTGTATATCGCCAAACCTCCCAGTAGTGTTTGTTAAAAATGTGTTATTGAAATGAACCCACATTAACTCCATTGAGACTCTATTTTCACCTAACACAGTGAATTAACCCTTCTATTTTGGGACTTTCATTTCTAAACAGTTCTTTTCAAAGGGCTACATCAAATAACTAGCTAGATCCTTTCCCATCCATGTTTTCCTAAATTTCACTTTTGTCTACCCGACTCACAAAGACATAGTTTGTTTTCAGTTATGAACTGAAATGGTGATTGTATATTTTGCTGTAGTATTTTTGAAATGAATATTTTAAACTAAACTGTATGTATTTCTCCCCAGGAATCGGATCTTTTGAATTAACTTAAAGACTAACTACTGCCTTCCTCACCCCACATTTATGTTATTCTCAGTCTCCTTTGCCTGACCTTAGAGATAAGAGAGAATAAGGAAAGGGGGAGCAAGACAGCTGGAGAGACTGCTCAGCAGTTAAGAGCACTAGCTGCTCTTGCAAAAGACCCTGATTCAAGTCCCAGAACCCACATGGTATCTAACAACTATCTGTAATTCCAGTTCCAGGGGATCCAATACCCTCTTCTGACCTCCAAAGCCATTGCACAACATGAATGCACTTAACAACATGCAGGCAATACATTCATACACATAAAATAAAAAATAATAAACAAAATATGTTTTTTTTTAAAGAAAGGAAAATGAGAGGGGAGAATGAAAGAAATTTATATATGTAATTATGTACAAGTAAAACTGTCCCCCTTTGCCCACAGAGAACTATCCATGGGTGATAAAATGTATGAACCCACAGTTCTCTTATAAAATGACATAGCATCTAAGTAAAAAATCAATTTATGTCCTCCTACATACTTCCAAAGCCCATACTTAATGTGTAAATAGTTGTTACCTTGTAGTGTTCAGACAGAACTTCTTCAACATTTTCTACTTGCATATTCTTTTCACCTGGATTTTTTACAATAAGAGCTGTGAGATGACTCAGATGTTAAGAGTACATTCTGCTCTTGTGGAGGACCAGAGCTCAGGAACCAATACCTATGTCAGGTGACTTACAACTGTCTGTAACTCCAGGTGAGGATCTGAGACCCTTCCTTGTCTGTGCAACCATTGTTGTCAATGTGCACCACCCGCCCACACACACATAAGCAACATAGCATTAAAAATAAATTTTTCCAGTTTTTTAAAATATTTTATTCTTTCATTATTTTTATACATGTAGGTAGATGCATCCTCGTCATGCACTGCCCATGGAGGTTAGACGATCATATCTCCTGGAACTGGACTGTGGATGGTTGTTAGCCACCATATGGGTTCTGGGAACTGAACCCAGGTCCTTTGCAAGAGCAGCGAATGCTCTTAACTATTGAGCCATTTCTCCATCCCTTAATAACCCCATTATTATTGGTGTTCAATATTACAATAAAACACTGACCACCTATCAGCGCCAGGGAAAAGATGAAAGTTGAAACTATGGTTTACTATTTAAAAAATAGTAAAGACTCAACAAGAGAGTAATAAATAGCTACATTTAAAAATGACCACTGGCCATGGAAACATTTCTTCAGAGATGAAAATGATCAATAAATGTGGGGTGGAAATATAGGTTAGTATAATCTGTCATCAAATTCTAAATCAGAACCACAACATCAAAACATCACACTATATAAAACAAATATATACATTAAAACACATTTATACACATTGCTGTTTTAAAACTGGAAATCTCAAGTGCTGGAGAATTTGTAAGAACTGGAATTCTGGGGTATTGCTAAGAGAGCCAAATAGCTCACTGCTACCCAAAGCTGAATGGTGGTGCCTCAAGAATTCTGGATAGATCCTTTTATTTTGCAATTGATATAATTCTATTATTTGAGCCTATAACTGTATTCACGCCACTACTGAAGGACATAATGAATGTTTCAAATAGTTGAGAATTATGAATACAGATATTATAAATATAAAATATGTGGGCAGATTGTTGTGTGCATAGAATTTTACCTCTCATTTAAAGACATACCAGAGGCCACCAAAAATGGGGCATATTGTCAGAGTATGTCCAGGTTTTGGAGAACTGTAATTCTCATTCAAGAGAGTAATGCTCAACAGCTAATTTTGTCATTTCATTGCACACCTATACATTGTCTTGAGTATACAGTTGTACAAATCAAACATTCACTAATTTAAAAATCATGAATTTTAAATAATTATTTGGTATACATGTAAACTTATTATTTATTAACAATGAAAGCAGGTGGACGTGCTTGCTTATTTTTCCACAAAATATTAAATCTAAGTTGAATATTTGATAGTGCTGGGAGCGGTATACTTTCAATGTTTTCCAGAGTTGATCAATATTTTAATTTATGATCATTAATGCAGAGAACACTGCTTTGCATGAAATTTCCAAAAAAAATAGTATGTGGACACTAATGGATTTATTCTGAAAATTCATCAACTTTTCCAGTTATTTAGCTTTATTTTTCATGTAATTTTGACATATTTCATGCATAAAAGATTTTATTGAGCCAACTTTATCACATTAATGGTTAGCATTGAAAATTGAAGAGAATTGAAAAGAATGTTTCAATGAACAAAGGTTTAATCTCTGTATATCTACAGAAATTTTAAACAAAAATACATGCAGTGGTACACATTCCTAATTCCAGCACTTGGAAGACTGAGGCAGGGAAATGGGGAGTTCAAGTACAGCCATGGGCTGCAAAAGGAGACTTGGTATCAAAAAGGAAGGAAGGAAGGAAGGAAGGAAGGAAGGAAGGAAGGAAGGAAAGAAGGAAGGAAGGAAGGGAAGGAGGGAGGGAAGGAGTGAGAGAGGGAAAGAGAAACAGAGAGGAGAAGAAAGAGGAGGAGGAGGAGGAGGAGGAAGAGGAAGAGGAAGAGTAGAAGGAGGGAAGGAGGAAAGTAAGAATGCAGGGTGGGAGGGAGGAAGGAAAGAAGGAAGGAAGGGAGGGAGGGAAGGAAGGAGGAAGGAAAGAGAGGAAAGGGGGAGGGAAGGAAGGAAGGAGAAAGGGAGGGAGGGAGATGAGGAAAACATTGTATTTTGATTGTTGCTTTTAAAAAACTGAAAGTCACCTTAACAGTTTTTATCCAGGAGGCAAATAAACTACTTCTTCTTCTTCTTCTTCTTCTTCTTCTTCTTCTTCTTCTTCTTCTTCTTCTTCTTCTTCTTCTTCTACTTTGACTTGGATCTTAAGTTCAAAACCACATCCATCTCTTCAGGCAAATAAGCAATTTTAAAAATAGAGGCAAGTTAGAAAACAAATCATGAGAAATGGTTGAAAAAGTCTGTAAATGTAAAATAGGACTGGTAAGTGGAGGAAAAAAAAAGTCTTGTAGGTTTATGAAGTACATCCTCATTAATTCAAAGTGGCCACCACTGTTCCTGCAGACTTAAATGGATAATGTTTTGTGACTTTCATATAAATTAAGAGTGTGAATTGCTACAAAACCAAAATTAATAATCTATCTGCTTAAAGAATCCTGGCAGACGTTATAATTGCAATTATAAGAACCCACCTAGGCTGCATGTATTCCAATCATGCTGATTCTTCTCAGAAATCACAGTGAACTGGTAACAGAGAGGCTTACTGGGGTTCCTAGCTTGGCCCTCCAGCTACTTAGTGCTAATCAGGATAGGTTTGCTCTGTGATGGACTGAGCAATAGCCTCCCAAATAGGACATAAATAACAATAGATGTACCTGATCAGGCATCTGAAACAGGATATACATATAGTACCAGTGAAAGAGTGGGTGTCAAGATGTAGATGCAATCTCTCTGTAGGCAGTAAGAAGAAAGGGGCCCATAGTGAGATCTCTAAGTTGCTCTTTTATCTTTCAGTGAGATCATAGCCTGGGTTTTTCAAGTAGGTTAAGGATTAAAAGAGAAGTTTGCAGAGTACCTAGGAAGAAAAATAGGAGTTTGTTTGTGGGCATGGGCCAACCAAGATGACCAGCAGTCTGGCTAACCCACCCACATACAAGGTTCTTGAATAGCCTATTGTCAGGCACTGTTGTCTGTTCATTTATCCTTGTTTCTAATACAGATAATTGTGACCAACTCAATTGTAAATAAGAATGGCTTCTAACAATAAGTTTTCATCCAAGAGACTACCTCATGGACAAAGAGCTGAGTATATGGTGACCAAGAAAGACAGCAGCCACACCCTACAGGCTGTGGTAGAGTCAAGTCTGTTCAACTTTAAAGCTACAAGTTCCTTTGTGTAACGTGAGAGTGAAGACAACTCAGTATCATTAACACCACTTGAGACTCCTATAAGGTCAGACAGTAGTAAGGTGGCAGAATGACTACCGGCAGGGAGTCAAGGTCAAGGGAGAGACAGAGATGAATGGATAGACAATGGGCAGGCAGTCCACAAACAGCACATAAGCATGTCTCTTGTTGGGTCAGAGACACAGGCATAGAGTGTGGGGGCCATCCATTGACTTATCCCAAGATAGCCCAGAGAGTTATCTAATCTCAAGAGAGTCCCTACACTCACCAAAAGCCATGGGTGGGGAGGAAAGAGTTTATTTCATTGACCCTTCCAGGAAGAAAATCAGGGCAGGAACTCAAGCAGGAAATGAGATAAAAACTATGAGCAATATTGCTTATAGGATCTCACACAAGCTCAGTCACACCTAGCTTTCTTAAATAACCATGCCCATCTGCCTAGGAATGGTACTGCCCACAGTGGGATGGAAGGATCCTCTTACATCAATTATCAGTCAAGATAATCTCTCAAAGACCCAACCACAGGCCAGTGTGATTGTGGAAATTCTTCAGTAGAGGCTCCCTCTTCCCAATGAAACTATATTGTGGATGAAAGAAGACAAATCTCTAGACAAAAGGATTCAAGGTTTTTTTTTTCTTTATTGTTATTTATTTATTTATGGCTGTCTTAGAAGTCCCTCCCCCTCTTAATTTGTCATTTGTTCTCAATTTTTCGCTTGTCTATACCTCTTCTTAACAGATCCTACCTCCACTTCGCACACTCCTGTGAGAATCTATGTCTTTAATACGTATTGATAGCAGCCAGTAATCCTGGAGCCACTGGCCCAGGTCAACCTTTGAGGACCATGAGTTCCCTTGAGTCATGTCCAGCTGGGCTATGAAATGTCACAATACTCTCAAATCCTGCGATAGTATAAAGCTAATTAATGGTTGTTGATTTCTCCACACTGGCCAGCTCAGGGTTCCCAAAAGAGATGTAATGGACAATGTATGGTAGTGGTCCCTTGTAGGCAAATCAGAGTACAACAGCTTCAAGACTCCCTCTATGGGGGCACAGTTGGTAGGCTGAAACAGGAGGATTGTAAGCTTGAGGCTAGTCTGGGATACAGCGTGAGTTCAAATCCGGCCTAGGCACCTCAGTGAGACCCTATCTCAAAAGCAAAAAATCCAAAGAGGGCTGTCAATGTAGAGTCATGATAAAATACTTGCCTAGGAGGAATGAAGCCTTAGGTTCAGTCCCCATAATTGAAAATAAGTCAGAAAGAGAAAGAGAGAGAAACAGAGACAGAGAGAGACAAAGAGACAGGGAGATACAGAGAGGGGGGCCTATGAGAGAAAAACTCAAGAATTCAAGGATCGCTTCTCTCCACATCACAAAGTAAATGTAAATTCCCAGACATTTATAATGAATCATCGCTCCTAATTGCTGAGGTTTTCCTCAGCACTTCACCTAAGAAATGACATCTCACCTCTAACTAGCCTCAACTTGAAGTTTCCATTTGAGACATTTTGTATTTTATTGAGTTTTTATGTGTTTCATACATAACTTTGGAATCAGTCTTAATCACCTTTATGCTCGCTTCTCCATTGGCACCCTCCCACAGGCTTCTTCCCCACCCCAGAATTCACATTCCGTCGTTTGTGCTAGGGTCCATTGTGCCAAACCACTCTCCCTGCTCACTCCTCAGTGACAGATCATCCCCTGAGCTCTATTCAGCCTATCCTGAGTTCCTTTCCTAAAGAAGACCTTTCTTTAGCCAACATTGGGCTCCGTTATCCATTTCTGCAGTTCTGTGCTGGATTTTCATCCAGCTGAGCTTGCATGTGTCTTGTGCATGCTGATACCAATGCTGTAGGTTCAAAAGAACAGGGTCCCAGTAGCTTGTAGGATTCATTTCCATTTGGTCTTGCACCACTTCCCTAGCTCTTACATTTTGTATTTTAATAAGCCTAAAGAACACATATTATTTACGAGTAATCCCCTCAAATACCAGATTTAAATTTAGTCTTGGTTCATCTTTGATTTTTGTTTTCCTACATGTCTTCACATAGCTAATTTCATACAAGTCCATTAAAAACAAGCATAGCTGTTGCAGAGTTATTTCTTGTGTGTTGAAATGTTGCTTTCTAGATGGAGCAAAACAGGATCCTGAAACTCACAAGAAACTGACAAGAAGCCTGGAGACCCTTCCTTGAGGTTATCTAAGCAGAAAGAATGTGCTTGGGGACAAGACACTGGTGTGACAGCCCACAAGACACACAGTATCAGGGCTAGCATTTGCACTTGTGAGTCAGTCATCCATGGGGGAATAGGATTGACCAAACTCATGTATATCCTCATGTGGTTCATCAACATGAACTTGAACAGTCTCTTTTCTCTACATTTGGGATAAGTAGGCATATCTGTTTATCTCCTCGGGAAAAGTTACTGAAAATTATCAAAAGAGAATTTCAATATCTCAGAATAAAAGAGTATTTAAATACTGTTATCCTTTAATTTACAATAGCTATAATGAACCCCAAACTCTATCCTTCTAACAGAATGGAATGTAATTCATTCCTCCTAGTTGATGGGACATTTGTAGACTACTTCCTCTGTGGATTCTGATTCATAATGCAAAATACCAAGGCAAATAATCTTACCCCTGACTTATTATTTGAAAAACCCAAAACATGCATAATTGTATCCTTTTGACATTTGAAACATTCCCTTTCTTTCCAGACCCACCATGTCAATGTATGATCTACATGCTATCACAAAACACCCTAGTCTGAATGGCTTATCAACTACAGAAGGTATTTCTCATTCTTCTAACCAAGGTTAGGGCACTAGAAGATTTAGTGTCTGGTAGGAGCTTCTTCTTAGGTACACAAGACACAAAATCTCATTCAAGTTGACTACTTTCGTTGATTCCTTTCAATATAAATCTTGTATTCTAGTTGACCCCAACTCCATCCTGTGGCACAGCTTCTCCTGACAGGTTCCTAGCTATCAGTAGTGATTGTAATCACAGCCATGACATCTAATGTACCCTCTTCTTTCCACATTTCCTTTCTGTAATCATCTCATTCAAACTGTGTGTTCATTCTGGTATCTGTTTATCACTTCTTCCCTCTCAGGAAGTAAAGTATAAGATGACCCACATGACTTGCTTTATCACTTCATTTCTGTATCCTTTTACACTGAGATGCCTAATAAGCTGTTGGTAAAATGCCAATGTAAACTGCTGGGAAAGGTGATGAGAGTTGCTAACACAGAGAGGGTCAAGAGATTGCCCTTAGCAGCCTTTGCTTCCTAGAGCTGTCTGAATATGTGACATCCATTATTGAAATAGAAATGATAGCTGGTACATGTGCTCTAATATGTCTATGCTCATTTCTAAGCATGCAGGCAGTGGTGGGCATTTGGCTAGGTACACTACATGGCTCTGAGAATCTGTGAAGTTGAACCACTGATTTCTTTGAGCCTGAGAAAAGTTCATAAAGATTATGGCACCCAATCAAAGTATATATCTCAGTATTAGAGCACTTGCCTAGTATACATGAGGTTTTGTGTTTGATACACAGCATGGAAAAGAAGGAGCTATGATCAAAAAAGTGTGAAGATACACATCACACCTTACAAAAACCTTTTACCCTCTGCTTTCTTTTCCTTTGCTTTAGTTTCTTTTTGGCTTAAGTGGGAAGTTTACACCCAGAGCACATAATATAATGGTGCGTGTATGTGTGTGTGTGTGTGTGTGTGTGTGTTATGTGTGAGTAGATATGTGCCCCCACGTATGTACATGTGGTGGTCAGAGGTCAATGCTGGGTGCCTTTCTCTAGCACTCTCCATCTTGTTTATTGAGACAGGGTCTCTCATTGAACCTACAGCTCACTGATTGGCTAAACTGTCTGGATGGGAAGCCCCCTCTCCTCTTCCCAGCACTGGAATTATAGAAACATGCTTTATGTGGATGTTGGGTAAACAACTCAACTCCCTATGATGGACCAACAAGTGTTTCACCCACTGAGCCATCTGCTCAACTCCCAAGTTAATTTTTCTAATAATCAGAAGCTGAGTCTGTCCCCTGGTTTCACATATAAACCAAATGAAAGAAGCTCTTCATAATCTACATGCTGACAATCTATTTGCATTTGCCTCTTCTATTTTTCGAAGTTTATCTTCCATAACTCAGGGACAAGATCTTAATTTGCATTTGCTCTGCCCAAACTGCAGATATGCAACAGAAACTTCCAACTATATCTTAAAAATGGGGCTTTTGGGGGTTAAAAAATGGGGCTGAGTGCCACAGGTTTTGATTTTAACAGTGTGTTTGTCTGCTTTCCATTATTGTGAACAAAAATACCAGAGATAATTATCCTGTAAGGGAAAAAATGATTTACATGGACACAGGGTCTGAGGGGTTTCCTTCCATTGGCACTTGACCTCATTACTTTGAGCAGAAGCATGTGGAACTGTGGTACTGTTGAGGTCTGGCACAGTACTCAGAATGTGCAAGAAGCTGGTATTTAATTTAAACTTCCGAGAACTATTCTGGTGGGCTCAAGCCTCAACACCTACACCCTGGAAAGAAGTATCACATGTCTTTTATACCTTGGACATTTGGTTACGGTGCAAAGAAAACTTACTTATTGATTGGCTATCAATATGGTCTCAAAGTTAGAAAACTTATTATAAATTTAGAAGGAAAATAAATGTTTAAGAACAACTTCTGTCTGAAAATCATTGCAAAATTCTTCATCTATACAAAAAGAATTGAGGACATTTCACCAGGATGCAAGGCCAGTGGTTCTAGTTAGCTGTGTTAGTGTTTTAACCATAAACTTGTCAGCCGAAACTCACTGACAACACAGAGAAAGAAAACAAGGATTAAAATGTATATTTTCCTTAATATTCTAACAGAAGACCAAAGCCCTTTAGGGAGGTGGGAGGGAGGAAGGGATGGGAAGAGAAAAGGAAAGAAGGGGTACTGAAGGACTTGGACTAGAGTTCTACTCTTCCAAATTCCAGGGAATGCTTCAATAACCTAAATCCCCCCCCCCAGGGTCTGCTTCTTAAAGGTTCCACTGCGGCATCCACCTCCACATTTGCCACACCCACTCCAGTGTTGCCTGTGTAAAGTAATATGAGAAATCATATTCAAGGCAGGTGGGGGAGCAATGTCCTATGGGACTCGACCCCCTGGAGGTCCCTGGCAGAACACTCGGCTAAGATCACCCCCAAGATTGAGATGCTTTCCTAGGATATTACGTATTTCTGGTGTTGGACTTAGCATAACACTGAGCACATAAAGATCTCTTCTTAAGACCAGCTTATAGATACAAAACAAACTATTTGAATGTGCCAGTAACTGGCAATTAAAATGCCTCTCTTGGGCACAGGGCTTTTTCCTGGCAGCAAGAATTTTCTGTAAGTCTTAAGCAAGAAATAGACCTTTCTCACAATATACATTGCAATGTAAAGACTTGTGACAAATTGGAAAACAGAACAATTATATAGTGGTAATGACTCTATGACTGCCTCTAAAGAAAAACAAGTTCCAGTGATATGTGTAATAAAAACAAAATATATCATTCCATTTAAAATAAAGTAAAAACTCCTCTTTAACAATTAAAATAAAAAGACTCTTCAATCCCATTTCCCTATTTAAGTAAAGGGACAGATTAAACAGTTTTCCTAGTTTTATGCAGCCACTAAATGTCTGAGTCCTGACACTCCCAGCAAAGCCAGACAGAAACTAAATTACTTTACACCAGCCAATTATCTTACAAAAACAAAACTGTTACCTGGATCAAGCAGTGGAATGGCTCTTAGTTTTCAGTAAATATTGAAACTTTAGATTAGCAGTTAGAGTTAGAAAAACTAATAAGTAGTTTAGGATGTTATAGGAATAAGGTTTTTACTTTAATAGAAATGTAAAAGAAACTATTAACCTTAGGATATTAAGATATATTTACTCTAGATTTAGGATAGAGATATAAGACCAATATCTGCTGCTAAAGAACTTTGTACTGTGACATAGTCATTACTACTCGGTATGCTGTGAATTTTCAATTATGATTTGTAATCAGGAGTTAAAAGGTAGAAACTGATCATGTCAAGAAAACTATTGATGTTCCTTTTTTCTTCTTAAATGTTATTTCCCCAGTAAAGGTTATCTTAAGATTTCTACATTTTTACTTCAAAGAAAGTTCATTTCCTGACTAAACTTTGTGATGTTTTAGTTTCCTGCTCTGTGTGCTCTGTATCCCGTAAATCATGAAATAGATAATGAGTTTTGGTTAATGTATGAGTTTTGACCTATTAGTAACCTATGTAATTGTAAAGCTTCACCAAATCCTTTGTTCTGCCCTCTCCTAAGACTACTATATAATCACTGTCCCTGTTCAATAAAGTTTCTGCAGATTTGGAAAACTTCTCTTAGTCTCTCATTTCTGCAAGCCGTTCAACTTCCTTGTGTTTTCCTGCCAAGGGGACTCCCAGAAACCCACGACCCCCGGAGGGCTGGCCGGTAGCATTCCACTATGTCCTAGCAGACTTCAGAGGACATTCAACACCTATCCCAGAGCAATGAGCAATATGCTTCTGTATTAGAAACAAGACTTATGGATTCTCAGCCTTGAAGTTCCCACGTTACAGCCCCTTGTTAGCACACCATGCTATTTTCTGAGACACTGTTTTTCTGAGGAAGAAAATGGCCCTTTCAACAGGGTCCTGTCAGACAAATTTTTCTAACAAATTCTGTGCAAGAGCGTGCTTCTGTGCTTTCTTCAGCAAACAGTCAGAGGCATGCAGTAGAATTGGAGAGTCTAAAATTATCCCTGAATAAACAAATAATAGGAAACTCAAGGGAAAAATGAATTGCTGATGCACTTAAATGGGAACAGCAGAACTTAAATTACAGGTCTGAAAATCACGAGATCTTTACTCTCTTCCCTCTTTTTCAAAAGTGAGTCAAATTCTCCAAAGACTGAATGTAACACAAACCCTTTGAAATGGGAAAAAAGGGGGAGGCGGTCTGCTCTGTAATAATTGTTTAATTAATGCCATCCTGTTCTTTCAACTACAATTATTGAAAGAAAATGCAAGATAGCTATATGTGTCATTCTTTTCTGCTTCTCTGTCCTTTCTCAAAACCTTTATATCACCTACTGAGAGCTACCAAAAGTAGAACTCTAAATTATTCCAACAGCTTGCTATAAAATAAACTCACTTTACCACCTAGTCAGGAACTGATTCTCTGCCCTAAGGCTTGATATGGCCTTGCAAAAGTTTAAACTTTCTACCCATGTCTGTAAAATAATCTGTATGTCAGCATGCCCACCTCCCACTCCCAACAGTCTTAGCTGCAAGCTCCAGGTGACAGAAAAATATTCTTTTTCCTTAATTGACACATAAATGTGCATAGTTTAGGAATACAGGCTGACATTTCAATCCACATACACCTTGCATTATGATGAGCCCAGGGTAATTGGCCCATCCATCACCTCAAATTTTGATGATTGTTTTGAGTTGGGAACACTGAAAATGCTTTCTTCTACCCATTTTGAATTAAACATCATTAACTATAGCTCCCATCCTGAGCAACAGAACTCTCTAATTGTAGCTTTGCACCTGGGAACCATCCTGTGCTGTAGGTTAAGCTTGGAGCACAAGTTACCACAGACTGATAGCCTGTACATCTTAGGAGTGGCAGACATGGACAGTTCACAGTTCTGAGAACTATAAAGCAAACGCATTCTTGATTCAGGTTCTTGTTCACGTTTGATGGAAGTCATTTTCAAGTGGTTTCTCCATGAAACTGTGGAGTCAAGGTCACTTGAAGAGAAAGTTCTGTGCATCTCCTATACATCACTGTAGAGAAATGCTGCGGGGAAGAGCAGTTATTCGTGTGTGTGGCATGGACGTCGGAGGCACTCATTGCTGAACTGTGTCACATGGGATCACGTTTGTGGTGGTCTTCCTGTAAAAGCAAGTACATGCTACAAGCAGGAGCCAGTAGCCTCAGAAGCTTGCTGTTGTCAGAAATACAGAGATCAGAACCTGGTCAGATATAGAAAATATACATCTGAAAGATGACCAACCCTAGGACACATATCTCAGTTGGACCTCTCCACCTAAAGCTGGAGGAATATCGTGGAATGAAGGGCGGAGAGAAAATGAGTGCACCCCTCAATTCTCACCACTAAAGCTTCCTTACACAATACAGTATGATGCAAACAGGCCACAACTAGCCAATCTTCACAGAATGGGACACTTCCAGCGTGTGTATTCCTGCATGGGGCCACTATATTAAACCTCACTAACCCACAGCTCAGGGATCATTGCTGAAGAGGGGAGGGAAGACTGTAAGAGCCAGGGCTGGTGTGTGAAGGTAGGGAACTGAAAGCTTTCACATGTGAACTTGCGGCAATGTTGGCATCAGGCACATGACCCATGCAAACTGGGACAAGGTCTCAAAGTGGAGCAAGTGAAATGTGATTGACCCCGGACTGAGAACTACAAGAGACTGATTACTACTGGTTGGGGAACAGTATGACTTACCAAAGATTTCTTAACGTGCTGACTAGACTCCAGTGGATCCATTTGCATAGAAGGACATCTGGGTTTAAGAGCTTGACAGATAAGGCTTAGCTTGGATAATGTAATGCATGAATTCTGATGGTATGGGGGGACTGGGTTTGATTAGGAACCATTGCATGGATTGTAAAAATGTTCAATAATCAATAAAAATTAAAAAATTAAAAAAAAACAAAAAAAAACGGGGTATATCTCATCAAATCAGAACATCTCTCAAGTGAAAAAAATTAGAATATTACAACTGTAATGAATTTCCAATTGTATCATTTGTTTATCAGACTAGAAAAACAATTTACCAATGGTAGTTTATTTGAATCCCATTAGATTGTAGCACAAGAAGGAATATGTTGAGAGAAAACAAACTTGTTTAATATGATTATCTTTTCAGCCAGAACAGTCACAGGAAGAGCCAAGGCCATCAGAAGACTTCGGGTTGGAGAGATAGCCTACCGGTTAAGGGCACAACAGCCTGCAGATAGGTTTTGCATGAAGGATGCTTGTACTCATGGATTATCACTTATAGCTAAAAATGAAAAAAAAAACTGAGAGAAAGATGCAGGACAGTTATGGCAGAATGCATGATCTGGGATGGGGTGGGGGTGGGGGGGAGGGAAAGGGAAATAAGCTTGAACTGAATTGGAAAAATGTATGAAATGCACAAAGCATCAATAAAAACTAATTAAAAAAAATGTTCAATAAAATTAATAAAAATAACTTGAACATCTGAGCTTGTGCTATATTTAAAAGTAAAACAGCCTGGCACAAAGGGCTTAATTATGTAGACTTGCTATACACCACAGGATGCAAGAGTATGGAACCCATAAAATAATTGCATTTGCTATTTTTGTTCCTGTTCCTGTGACTGACCTAGTGGTATAACTCAGGGAATTTAAAAGACTGAGATCTGTTAGAAATCTAGAAACTTGAAGAGGTTCAGCTGAGAAGGAGGAGAAGGCTGTCATGGAGTAGAAAACTTGTGGGTGGATGAGACCGTGACTGAATAAGGACTTCTGTACCCAGAACACCAAAGGATCAGATAAGTTTTTACATAATGGGGGTGGGGGGGGAGACACGGGTCTAGATTTGTTAAAAACAATAAAAATAAATTTATGTGAAAAAAAAAAAGAGAAGCCTTGGAGTTGATAGCTTCATCCACAATGTGTTTGCCATGGAAACATGAGGACCTGAGTTCAATCTCTAGAACCATTGTAAAACATTGGGTGTATTTTTTTGTGCTTACAGTCTTAGAGCTCAGGAGCTGGAGACAGGAGCAACCTTAATTGTTTTGGGTTTTCTTGGTTTGGTTTTGTTTTCTATCCTTTCTGTGAGCTTCCTTGCACGGAGATTTAACAATCTCTCTTGCTATTAAACAAATCCCAGTTTTCCATCTGGAGAGATGGATCAGTGGTTAAGAGCACTGTCTGCTCTTGCAGAGGACCCAGGTTCCGTACCCAGCATCCACAGGGCAGCTCACAACCACCCATAACTCCAGTTCCAGGGGATCTAACACCCTCTTCTGATGGCCAGGGCATGGAATGCAAGTGGTGAACTTAAATCCAGGCAGGCAAAACACTCAGACCATAAAATAAAAATAAACAAGTAAAATTCTTTAATTGGAAATCTATGTTTTAGGCCTGATGTAGTGGTGCATGCCTTTAATCCCAACACTCAGGAGGCAGAGGCAAGTTGATCTCTATGATTTCAAGTCCAGCCTGGTCTACATAGTGAGTTCCAGGCATGCTGGGGCTACAGAGAGACCCTGTCTTAAAAAGACAAAAAGAAAAATCCATGGTTTTTATTTGAAGTGAATGCATAACAATTATTAACTGTGTGCACGTCCTGCCTGAGAGTATTTAAATGACTAAAACCTAATTTATCTCTTATCTCTGAGAACAGTTTAAGCAAACAGAGTTCTTTTCTTTTTTCCAAGACAGGGTCTCCTGTAGCCCCAGCTGTCCTGGAACTTGCTCTGTAGACCAGGCTGGCCTTGAACTGACAAAGATATGCCTGCCTCTGCCTCCCAAGTGCTAGGATTAAAGGCGTGCACCAGCATGCCCTGCTCTTTAATTAAATAATTACTTATAACTGATGCTTGTGTGTATGTGTCCCATGCCCACCAGTGGTATGTATTTGTTTACATTTCCCTACTATTTCCTGTGTCTGTGGATGGACCTGTAATCTACCTTAGTCCTACAGTCTAGAGGTTGATGGCTTTTGGAGGATGTAGGAAGATAGATTCAGCTGAGCTCAGTCATGTCTTGCAACCATGCCCTCCAAAGGATGATACATTCATTATTCCTGTCAGGAGGACCTTTCCAACTGTGATTAATATTAATATGCAAGCAGCTTTGTTTCCGGCCTTCCTAATGGTGCAGGCTGAAGCCTATAGATTTTCCTTTTTCTATTGCCTCTTTAGTAATGCATATCTCATCTGTTGTACTGGGTAACCCCTGTCTTTTCATCTTTTCAGAGTAGAACATTTCCTGAAGTGAGCAGATTAAAGCAAGGACCAAGGGTTGGGGAGATAGCTCAGCAGGTAGATCACTTACTCCCAAGCCTAAAGACCCAACCAAGGACAATCACTGAGACCTACATGGTAGAAAGAACGAATTGACCCCCATCAAGGAGTCCTGTAACTAACACTTGTACCCTCTATCCCACATGCAAAATAAATGTAAAAATATCCCAAAGTCAGTACATGGGACATTGAGGACACAGGTTATTGAGTACAGCTTCTTCCATGCAAGCATGAAGACTTGAGTTCCTATTCCCAGAACCCATGTTAATGCCAGGCAAGTACGATGGCCCTCCAGTAATCCCAGTGCTTGGGTGATGAGACAGGGAATGCCCCGGATCTACTTGGGTAACCAGACTAGCCAAATTGGTGAGCTCTGCCTTAATAAACAAGGTGAATAATAGTCATCTATGACACTCATCATCAACCCTAAACACAGACACATACACATACAGAGAGAGAAAAAGAGCAAGAGACAGAGAGAGAGAGAGAGAGAGAGAGAGAGAGGTTAACGCACAACTACATAAATATGTGGCCACACATATGCAAACATGCATACACATACACACACTACACGTGCAAAAGAAAATTGAGTGAGTGAATGAAGAACACGAGTCAGGTCAAGGATCTGAAAGAAAATGATTATGACAATTTGTGAAGTATATTCTTGAGGCAGTTTCACCCCCTTTGTAACTTTTGTTCTTTTTTCAGTAGCACTCACACCAATACCAAGAGGTATAAAGGTGAACCTTTATGCAAATGTCACATTTGACTTTTAAATTCCTAAGCACAATTATCTATTATGTCCCAGAAAAAATGGCTAATAAATTAAAAATGAAAATAATGAGTATAGACCAATTAAAATTTGTGCTAAAAATGATCTTCCCACAATCTTCTTCCCAACTCAAGTTTTTTGAATTTATGCAAACTGTGACATTTTGTTCCTTGTTTCTGTCTCTACATTTTAAGGCTCCAGTGAAACTTTTCACCTTTAACGAAGCAAAGGAGATCCAATTTCTTTTCCATCTAGACAAGATAGGATTTTATCTTAACCAACACTTTTGTAGAAGTATTTGTGGGGGGTGGGGGAGGGGGATAGGCTCCTATCTGAAAGAAATTTCCTTGCAAGAATCACAAATGGTTTGGTGTTGGGTCAAACTGTGTATTATTTTAATGTTTTACCCAATGCACTGAAAAAGATATGCTTATTTTTACAATTTGGTAGTATTATTCCAAAAGAAAAACTCTAACATTCCACATAGCTGTTAAATAAATTATCTCGCAAATGTCCTTTTACTCACTCAGATATTTAAATATGTGTATTTGTAGAAGTGTGAGTGTGTGTGTGTGTGTGTGTGTGTGTGTGTGTGTGTGTGTGTTTATTGGGGGAGGCAGAGAGTGGATTTGTACATCAGGTCCAGGCACTGGCCTCACACACAGCCACACATCCTTGGCTTTTGAGTCCCAGGAACAAGAGGCTAGGACTGGAAGCTTTCCAATTAGGCTGTCCAGAAAAACCCAGTGATGCAAATTCACTACCTCCTAGCACTGAAGTTAGACATAGATGCCACTAACTGGCTTTGGGTCTCAGGGGCGGAGGTTCTGGGCATCAAAGTCAGGTCTTAGTGCCTGCATGGCAAATACATTATCAACCAAGCCCTCTCCCCACACCCCAAGTATCGTTTTGAAGATCAAATAATTGCATAAACCAATTACTATGGCCTGTGGTCCATGACTTGCCCTTGGCTCTTTTTTTAAAAAATAAGATTTTATGAGACCACAGCCACAGACATTCGTTTATATATTGTCTATGACTACTTTCTGTAGCAGAACTGAGAAGAAATAACCAGGAACATGTCCCAAAACGAGAAACGCATTTCCTCCCCAACTATCTCAAGAAAACATTCTCCAAAGTATGGCTGATAGCAATTACAAGTGTTAATGAGAGGCAATCTTATGTCATTAAAGGGGGGCTAGTTCTCCTTCATAAATAGGTAAATACTATTCCAGAATAGTGTTACAAATGCTGTGTTGGCACAGCAGAATTTGCAACCATATGTTCCAGCCCACCAAAACACAAAATCCAAATACTGTAGCCTTCTTGAACAGACCCCAGTATAAAACCAAACTTAGCCAATTGCTCAAGGATTCCTTGATTAAATAGTGTATGTGCCTACTTTAAGCATTATTTCTCAGAGGATTAGAAAATAAAGATATCAAAACAAAAGAAACCACTTTTCTATGTATTTTGGATTCAAGCCATATCTCCAAAATGATTTTCTTGTAAGCCCATCCCATTTCATAACTCCATAGGTGTGGAAAAGTTCAGTGTACAGTATGTCATGAAAAACACTTTGTATCCAATCATTAGAAATCCATGGGGAGAAAGGGCATTTAGATATTTATCTCAATTTTCACTCAATAATAAGATTTACTAGGAAAAACTATAGATTACTTTAATGTGTGTATGCATCGCATATAAATTATACACATCTCCATATATGTATATATCTTTGTTGATTTTCTGTTGCTGTGATAAAATGCCATAACAGAAACAACTTAAAAAAAAAAAGGATTTATTTGATTCATAGTTCAAGGGAATGGTGCATCACGGAAGGGAAAGGAGGAAGCGGCTGTACAGTGCATCTGCAGTCAGGAAGCACAGAGACATGAAAGTTTGCCAGTACTCAGCTCACATTCTCCAATTTATACAGTCAAGATTCTTTGCATAGGGAATAGTCTACGAAACGTGAGGGTGGGGGTGAGACATCGCCCAGGTGACTGTAGATCTTATCAAGGTAAGAATTGTGTGTGTGTGTGTGTGTGTGTGTGTGTTGTGTGTGTATGAGACATGAGAAGAGAATATAGGACCTCATGCATGTTTAGCAAGTTCTTTATCACTAAGATACATCTCTAGTCTTTAAAGCAATTTTATCATAAAGCCAAGCCCAAGGCAAGCAAAAATTGCCTTATTTTGACAACCATCCCTTCTTTTCTATTTATATCTCAAATGTCCAAGCATTGAACAGCAAAATAGCATAAACTTAGACTGCTATTCATAACACAGTGAAATCATTTAGTGTAATGGAACATGTCTATTGTACATACATTATACATTTATTATGACTCAGTATAGCTATTCGAGTTAAAAGTTCATTTCTTTTTTCTATTTTTATTGATGCTTTGTATATTTCATACATCATTTTCCAATTCAGTTCAGGCATATATCCCCTTCCCTTCCCCCTACCCCACCCCTACACATCCCAGATCATGCATTCTGCAGTAACTTTTCTGCATCATTCTCTGTTTTTTTGTTTTGTTTTGTTTTCATTTTTTTAACAATAAGTGATAATTTGTGAGTACAAGCATCCTTCATGTAGAACCAATTTGTGAGCAGTTGTGCCCAATCCCACACAGCTCATGGGTCCCACCATCCAGCAGGGGGAGCTTGTATGTTCAATCAAGTTGATCAAATGAGTGTCCAGTCTATATTGTTGTAGTTTCACCATTCACCCCAATCGCAGCCCTTACATTCTACCGTGCTCCCTCTTCCGCAGATTGTTCCCTAGGCTTAGAAAAGGGGCACAGGTGGATGAGAAGCAAAACTGTCTACTTTCTCTGGAGCTGTTTTCTTGGTCTCTAGTCAATTCT
>VZQC01014532.1:3609362-3690787 GCA_009823505.1 Rhizomys pruinosus
GAAGAGGGTTCGGCAATTCTCCTGGGGAACTGGTAGTTGTTCCTGGAATTGCCGAGTTTACCTGACGGCTCTCTCAGCCACCAGTGGGTGCTGGGGATCAACCCGGTCCTCTGTCAAGAGCGTCTTAGACTCTTAAACCGACTAGGCCATCTCTCAGCCCCACAACTATTTTTTAATGATTCCTAACGAAACTTACCTTTTAGGCTGCCCAAGTTTTTAATAAAGAGACTTTTCTAACTCCCCCCCCAATAGAATAAAGAGAAATAAGAGGAGATGAGGTCATCTCCAGCTGTAGATTGGAACCAGCTGTCATAGAAGTGTATCTCTTTTGTAAAATCAGTAAAAACTGCCTTCTTTAATTGACTTATGGACATAGAAACTGTGAAAAGGAGTATTTTCTATTCAGAACCCAATATATATGCTAAGTCTCCTTAAGCTATGCACCTAAACAAAATATATCAATACAGGGGTGGGAGGGGCGGGAGAGGGACATGGGTCTATATTCTATTAATGTATATTTAATTTAAAATTACATGGTATTTTACTCAAAATTTATATAACAATAACGTTGGGATTAATATATACAAATGTTGTCTATAATTTTTGTGTTATGCAGTATCATCTTGTAACATCCTCTTTTACCTGTAGGATAATTTAACTTAAGGATTTAAGTTTGCTTCCCAAATTAACAACATGCACTCACCCCCCCAAAAAACAAAAAAAAAACCATGGACAAATTTGATGAAATTTACACCTTGATCCCTGCCTATAGGTATGTGTACTACAAACTTCTTATGTAGTGAAGGTGACCTTGAATTCCATCCCTCACAAGCTTCCTATGTAGTGAGGGTGACCTTGAACTCTGTCTCTCACAAACTTCCTATGTAGGTGAGGGTGACCTTGAACTCTGTCCCTCACAGACTTCCTATGTAGGTGAGGGTGACCTCAAACTCCATCCCTCACAGTGTAGAATCATAGGCCTGTGGCACTATGCTGGAGTGTAGTACTTTTTTCTGTTTTTCTTCCAAGATTTGTATTGAGTATTTTTGCTATTTTCTGATTCTTTTCTTTGGTTTGTGAGACTGGGTCTTAGTATGTAACCCTGGGTGGCCTAGAAGTAGCTATGGCCAGGCTGAACTTGAAATTTTAGCAATCCTCCTGCCTCTGGTGCAAGTATGGTGAGATTAGAGGTATGTACCACCACATATTGTGTGTGTGTGTAGATGCACACACACACACACACACACACACACATATATATATACACATACATATACACACATATGTAATTATCTTTTAAGACACTGTCTCCTGTAGCCTATGCTGGTTTCACACTATCTATGTAACTGAGGATGATCATGAACTCCTGGGTCTCCTGCTTTCAACCCCTTCTTGTATGGATTAAAGGTGTGCATGATGAGGGCATGTATGCCACCTATGCATGTAGAAGTCAGAGGACAACTTGTGGAAGTCAGTTCTCTTCTTCTACCATGAGGTCAAAGAACTTAACTCACCTTGTCAGGGTTTTGCTGCAAGCCTATTTCTAGGCTAGGCCATCTTGCTGGCCCTGTATTTTAAAACATAAAGAGCTTCTTTTTGTCCTTTAAGGCACGTTCCTCCCACTCTGTTTGGAGGAGCAAAAAGCTCCAGCACTGACAGCTGAGCTGTCCAGGTGCAGCATCTACTGATTCTGCTGAGCTGTCCAGGTGCAGCATGTACCAGGTCTGCTGAGCTGTCCAGGTGCAGCATCTACCTAGTCTGCTCAGCTCTCCAGGTGCAGCATCTACCAATTCTGCTGAGCTGTCCAGGTGCAACATGACCGATTCTGCTGAGCTGTCAAGGTGCAGCATCTACCAAATCTGCTCAGCTGTCCAGGTGCAGCATCTACCAAGTCTGCTGAGCTGTCCAGGTGCATCATCTACAGATTCTGCTAAGCTGTCCAGGTGCAACATGACCGATTCTGCTGAGCTGTCCAGGTGCAGCACCTACCAAGTCTGCTCAACTGTCCAGGTGAAGCATCTACCTAGTCTGCTCAGCTATCCAGGTGCAGCATCTACCAAGTCTGCTGAGCTCTCCAGGTGCAGCATCTACCGATTCTGCTCAGCTCTCCAGGTGTGGCATCTACCAAGTTTGCTGAGCTCTCCAGGTGCAACATCTACCGAGTCTGCTGAGCTCTCCAGGTGCAGCATCTACCGAGTCTGCTGAGCTGTCCAAGTGCAGCATCTACCAAGTCTGCTGAGCTCTCCACGTGCAGCATCTACCGATTCTGCTCAGCTCTCCAGGTGCAGGGTGGGGGGGTGGGGGGGCTGCAAGGGGGCTAGTTATATTTTCAACTGTACTTTTCTGTGTGTTTGAAAACTATGTAATGAAAATAATAAATGTGCAAAGGGACCCCCCCCCCAGTTCTGTGTCCATGGGAATGTTACAACAGAAGCTTGCTAGGGTCTTCTGGATATGGCGAGCAAGATCATTCTGTGCAGGGGTGAGGTGCTGGCTTGGACAACCCAGAAACCAGAGGAAAGGGCTTGAGCTCTTGCCTTGGTTCTCATGGCTATGGGATGTCCCGGGTGGTGGTGATGGTGGTGCCATGCTGTGGCCGTCTGTGCTATTGGGTGTTGTCTGCTGGAAGGCTGTGTGTGGATGTGGAATACCCATGATGGATGATGACCTAGGCTGCTCAGACATGTCCCCTGAGGAACCTCCAAGGACAGATGACTTCTCCAGTGTATTAAACTGTAAGTAGACCATTGAAGCCATTTTATTTTTATTAAGTGAATACTTTGACAGTTTCATCCATGTAGATAATACATTCTTTATATTCTCTCTCCCCACTCTCTTATCGCCTTCCCACCTCTAGCAAGCTTCCCTTCTCCCTGTCAGTCCCTTTCTCAGATTCATGACTTTTGGTTTTGTTGTGTGATGACGTAGGGCATCTGTTTGAGCACTGGATTGGAAGTGTCCATTGGGGCCTGGTGGTGTTGCCAGTGGGTACACACCCGAAGGCAGTGACTCCCCCTTTCCCTGGCCCTCTCCAAAGGAAACAGCTCATCTGTGAGGACTAGGGACCCCTGAGTCTCTTCTCTGTTTTTGCCTGGCTGTTGATGGGCCCATTTTTACACAGGCACAGTGCAGTCACCACAGTTGTTCATGGTGGTATCTGTGCTGCCCAGAAGATCGCATTTCATAGTCTTTCTCCCTGTTTTCTGGATCTCGGAATCTTTCCACCCCCTCTCCTGCAATGCTTCCTGAGCTGTGGAGGAGATGCTATAAATGTGTAGGTCAGAGAACCGAACCGTCACAGCCACAAGACTCTGCCTTCGTTATAGTTCACAGGTAAGAGAGGAGAAGACATTTATGAAAAGATTCCCCTACCTCCTGGGGTCACTTATGTATACACAAATGGTACATGGATGAAATTCTCGCACATTAGCTTTGGGTTCAGTCCACACGATCACCCAGTGGCTGCCATCTGCTCACTGTCACCTCTGAGTTCTTCTTGATACTAAAAATGAGTAATGATTGGAACATCTGCCTGTTGTTTTCTTCCTGAGGAATACCTGAGATTTTCATATAAAATGTTTAGCACATGGTGCGAGCTGGCAGCCAGTGAAGGCTGCCTGCTACTGACCGTTTTCCCCTTTGGATTCAGAGCTGAAGCAGTTGACAGGGATCCTTCGGCTGCCCAGATCCTGTGGAAGATATGACTTGAAAGTAAGGCCAAGAGAATGTGGCTGCTAAACTCCAGGCTGGGACTGTGGCTGATTTCTTCCTGGTTAGCTATGTGCTAACTTTTGGAATTGTCTCTGTGAAGAAGACAATGAAGCTGATCATCAGGAATCTGGCAAAGTGTGGCTGATATTAGTTACCTTTTTGTTCCTGTGACTGAATACTTGAAAAAAGCAACATCATGAAGGAAGGGGATAGATAGATAGATAGATAGATGATAGATAATAGATGATAGATGATAGATAGATAGATAATAGATGATAGATGATAGATGATAGACAGATAGATAATAGATAGATGATAGAAGATAGATGATAGATAGATGATAGATGATAGATAGAGATCAGAAAGCAGAAAGAGGTAGATACTGGTGCTGAGCTTGCCTTCTTGTGTTTGTTCAGTCAGGAAATCCAGCCTATAAATATTTTTTTATCATTTTTATTTATTTTTAATTTTTTCGACTTGTATAATAAAACTTTAATACATTGAAAAAGAAATTGAAGGAGGTACCAAAAGGTGAAAAGACCTCCCATGCTCATGAATCAGTAGGATTCATATTGTGAAAATGACCACCCTGCCACAGGTAATCTACAGATTGAATGCCATCTCCATTACAATTCTGATACAGTTCTTTACAGAATTAAAAAAAATAATCTCAAACTTCATATGTAAGCACAAAATCCCAGGATAGCCAAAGCAATCCTGAACAATAAAAGAAATATTAAAGGTATCACCATCCGTCATTTCAAATAATACTACAGAGCTATAGTGATAAAAACAGCATGGCAGTGGCACAAAAACAGATATATTGATCAGTGGAATTGAATTGAGGACCCAGACTTAAATAAGTCCATCTACTTATAGTCATCAAATTTTTGACAAAGGGGTCAAAACATACATTGGACAAAAGTCATCGACTTTCTTTTACTGAGATGATGTTGCACAGTGTTGTCTTCCAAGGCAAATAGCTGGCATCTTCGTGACTTCGGCTGTGACTGCGTGTGAACGACACCACAGCTGGACTTGTCGATGATCAGTCCTTCATAGAAGGATCAGGTGATCAAGGTATTGGACCCTCACCTGGGTGTCCACCCTTTTCTCTAACCACTTGTATGCAGTTTTGCCTTAATTGAACATGGCCTCATGGTCTTGGGAGGAACAGCATCTTCATAATAATCACCAGATAGCGTTGCCCAGAAGATGCGACATCTTGCAACATCACAGACATTCTTAGCACTCTTGACTGTGTGCTGTGACTGCAGTTTTCCTCATCTTATAATTCTTTACCTGACAAAGCAGCAGATCCAAGAACAGGCGCTCAGCTGCTTCAATGAGAAGGAGAGTTGTGGGGAATCCAGTTTGAGTTAGGTAAGAAGGGGCTAGCTTTTCAGGCTGCCTATTTTTAATTTTTAAAGCCAATTTTATTGAAGCTTTGTGCATTTCATACAAAATTTCCAATGAAGTCTAGGCCCATTCCTCATTCCTTGCCCCCAACCCCACCAGAGCTCATGCATTCTGCCAAAGATGTTTTTCATCTTTTTCTCAGTCTCTTAAAATTTTCTATGCAGAAGTTTACTGTTTTGAGCAGAAGTTCACACTTTCAGTCAGTTCTTTGACCCAGTCTTTTTTTGTGGTCATTGTTCCATCCAATCTGCATCACTCCAAAATATGCATATATGCATGCCACATAGACTTTTTAGCATCTTCAGCTTATAATTTCTTTTTTTTTTTTTTAATTTAATTTTTATTGATGGTTTGTGCATTTTATACATCATTTTCCAATTCAGATCAGGCATATTTCCCTTTCCCTTCCCCCCCACCCCCACCCCATCCCAGATCATGTATTCTGCCATAACTGTCCTGCATCTTTCAGGTTTTGTTTTTTTTTTTTCATTTTTTAGCTATAAGTGATAATCCATGAGTATAAGCATCCTTCATGCAAAACCAATCTATAGACTGTTGTGCCCAAACCCCCACAGTCCCACCATTCAGTGGAGGTTGACAGGTTGTTTGTTCAATCAAGTTGATCAAATGAGTGTCCAGACTACATCGCTGTAGTTTCACCGTTCACCCCAATCGCAGCCTTTACATTCTACCACGCCCCCTCTTCCGCAGATTGTTCCCTAGGCTTAGAAAAGGGGCACAGGTGGATGAGAAGTAAAACTGTCCTCTCTCTCTGGAGCTGTTGACTTGGATTCTGGTCAATTCTGGCTGTTTCCTTTCATGGGCTGACAGTTTGTTCAGGAGTAACCTTTCGATCCTACTAATGAAGCACAAGCAATTAGATATATAGGTATTTAAGCAGCACTAATAGTTATGGTAGGTTACTTTGGCATAGACACATATGTTTGGATGATATGATAATTTCTTTTTTTTAATTTTTATTATTTTTTTATTTCTTTTTTTTTTTTAAATTAGGTTGAAAGTTGTTATGTTTGAAGGCTCCTCCTTGGCAAGCACAAACAGCCATCGGTCCTGCCCTTGTGCTCCACACTGGGGTTTTCCCTTCCCATGGTCACCAAATGAGGTCCAGTAAGCACCGCGTCCTGTCTTGATCTTCCTGTACTGGTCTCCGTGATACAGCCTGGCCTGGGTAGTCCAACAATGGCAGTCTATACTCTGAAAAGGCTGAAACCCCAGTAATAGCTCAGTCCACAGGCTGGATGTCTCAGCAGTCCCCATCTGGCACTGAAGGTTTGGAGGATTCTTGGAGAGACATGAGTCTTCAGTCCATATTGGAGGGTTGAAAAGCTGTGTCTCATGTCTTTGAAGGATGGCAAATGCAGTGGAAGTCTCTGGGTAGCTGTACTTGCCAGTAAGACAGGTAAAACAACTGTGCACTTTTTTTAAAAAACTTTTTGTCTTTTTACTAAGATCTCAAGTTTTATACCCAGCTAGTGCTTTTAACCACTCAGCCATCTCTCCAGCCCCTGACCACAGCCTATATATAGAACAGTGCTGCCCTCATTCACAGAGGGCCATCCTTCCTCAGTGAAACCTCTCAGGAAGTGCCCGGAGATGTGTCCCTAGGTGATTTTAAATCCCATCAATTTGACAGTCAAGATCTCCACTCTTCCTTTGCTTTCTCGATGAACTGGCTCCCAGTCTTCTGTCATGGCTCCCCGCATGCTCACTCTATCTGTGGCTGCAGTTCCTACTCTATGCTGGACATTTGGTCCTGGCCCAGGTCTCCACTGACCATTGCCAAGGCAATGTGGCAGCTTCCTCTCCTGTGTATTCTCCACAGGAGAGAGGGAGTGTTTAGCCACAGCTCTAATCTGCCATGTCTTGGCTTACACAATTCTAACAGTTGCCTTCTACTTTTAAGATGGAGCTCCAATCCTTGGTATGACCTTAAAGGCCCTACCCCTGGGGTCCTAGAATTAAACTCCACCCCAATCACATCCCCAAAGATCAAAAGATCTTTGGGAGTAAGATCACTGCTTTTCTCCACACTCAGTGTAATAATGGGATATGTCACCACCTATATTGTTCTTTGATCTGTTAATTGCAGTGGTTTCCATGCCTCTTCCCCAGAAATGGCTCCCCTCTGAGATCTCCAGCACAGCCCAACACTGTAAGTTGTTCTCATGGCCTCTCAAGGTGCTCCTGGACTTCCCTAACACTTCTATTCCTAAAGTTTCCCCCTCCTCTCTGGCAAGCAGCCCTGTGTGTCTGTCTCCTTGCTAGTATCTTGCAGTATCTTGGTGATCCCTTCAAACGGCTCTTGCCAAGGGCTATGGGCAGCCTAGGAGATTAGAGCAAGGCAACTCCAGTGATGGTCGGAACATTGAGACTTCTTTTCTACTGGTTGTGCTTGCAGCTTTACCTTTTTCCCTATGTTTTCCATATAATTTCCCCCCTCCCTCCAGAAGGTGACCTCATCTCCTATTTCCTCTGTCCAGTACTCCCAGACCTTTTCACAGGGCCAGCACTGTTTCTCTTATAAGGCAGCCCTTTCGCCTGTTGGTTTCATTCTGTGGCGGGCATTTAGCTTTTGCTTCCTGTCATCTAACAATCCTTGTTTTGGCAAATGAGAGCCCCACCAGCTTTTCTAGGGGTGGGTCGGGGGCTATCACCTGCTTGATCAAGGTTTTATGGGGACTGACCAAGGTTTTGTAGGGACTGACTCTATGTCTAGAGCCCAGTCTAAACAAATCAGCGAACTCATCCCACTGGGCCCAGTAACTGGTTCATGGGGAGGTTCATGAGTTACTTAGGGTCAATGTGAGCCAGATTCTGACTTCAATATTAAGGTGAGGTGTTCTCCCTTTCTCACTTTGCTTTCTGTAGACAGTGAGCTTGTACAATAATGCAGTAAGTTTGTCTTCAAACAAAACAAACCAATCAGGACAAATAAATTACAACAAACCAGGGAAACTGAATCTAGCAATAGGAAGAAAGAATGATACATCACGATCAAGTGGGATGTATTCTAGGAATGCAAGGTTAGTTCACTACAAAGAAAGCAACCAGCATCCACACATTATATTAGCAAAATGACAAAAACTCAAGTTGATCTTGTTAGATACAAAAAAGAAAAAAGTTAGACAAAAATCCAATGCTAAATTCTCAATGAATTAGAAACATAAAAAAAGTTAAAAAAAAAAAGAAAGAAAGAAAGAAAAGAAAAAGAAACATAAGGGTGCTTTTTCACCCTGATAAAGCATATCCTTAACATACTACAGTTACCATAAACTTAGTGGTTAAATACAGAAAACTTTCCCCTAGGGTTTAGAACAAGAAAAGAGTATTTGGGCTCACTGCTTCTCAATACCATAGTGGAAGTTGTCTGCAGGGAATCTGAGAAAGGAAAAGAAATAAAAGGTATCCAAATTAGAAAGCAAGAAGCAGGATTGTTTGAAGGTAATATGATCTTATGTATGCAAAACCCAAAAGAATCTATGAAAAATGATTTCATCTAATAAATGAGTTTGTAAGGTAACAGAATAACTATCAAAATATAACAGCCAGTCATCTTTCTATGGCCTCACAGTGAACAATTGATGAATGAGAGAAAATGATTGTATTCATAGTAGCAACCAAGTGAATAAAATACTTAAGAATAAACTTGACAATGTAAACCACAACCACTACAGAAATTAAAGGTCTTAAAATGGAAAGAGACCCTGAATTCATGGGCTAAAAAGACTGAATATTAACTCTCCAAATTGTTTTACATGTTCAACATAGTCCATATCAAAATTCCAGCTGTGATTTTTTTTTGGTAATTGATAAGCTAAGCCTAAAATTAATATGGAAACACAAAATTCCAGGCAGCCTAAACAGTTTTTTTATTTTTTATTGAGCACATTTCATACAACATTTCTTAATCAAATTTAGACTCATTCCCCCATCCATGCCCACCCCTCATGCCCCCAGCCCTCCGCCAGAGCTCATGGATTCTGTCATACATGTTAAGTCCTGTCTTGCATCTTTTTCTCAGTCTTTTATAATCTTTTCGATGCACAAGTTTACTGTTTTGGTCAGTTCTTTAAATAGGCTTCTCTCTCTCTCTTTTTTCTTCCCTTTAATTTTATATTATTCCAAAATATGCATATATACACTCCACACATAAATCAAAATTACACAGTCTGAAAATAAACTATAGGTTATTTCCAAAACATGTTTAGGGATTCACATTTTAAGAGTAAAGTTGCATGCAGGTAAAAAGAAGTATAACTTCACATTCATTTTTTTTTTTAAGAATATGAATACGGGCTGGAGAGATGGCCAAATGGTTAAGAGCACCGACTGCTCTTGCAGAGGACCCGGGTTCGATTCCCAGCACCCACATGGTGGCTGAGAACTGTCCGTAACTCCAATTCCAGGAGAATTCCAGTTCCAGGGGAATCTGACACCCTCTTCTGACCTCCGTGGCATTGCATGACATGGGTGCACAAACCTACATGCAGACAGTACATTCATACACATAAAAAAAAGAATATGAATACATATCTTCTACCCATATATGATAATTACAGTGTGTGAATATAAATGGTAGGTCAATTCTAGAGCCCATTAAGAGATTTGCATTATAATAGCACAGTTGCTTTCAGGTGAAATATAATAATAAAGTTGCTCAGTTTGCCTGCCAACTGGGGAATTGGTGTTATCATCCACAAATGAGGGAAACCATTTGCCTTTTTTTTCTGGGACTGTGTTGCTTCACTTAGCATAATGGCTTCTAGATCCATCCATTTACCTGCAAAGTTCATGATATCATCTTTCTTTACTGCTGCATAGAACTCCACTGTGTAGATGATGTAGCACATTTTTGTTATCCAGTCTTCAGTTGAGAGGCATTTGGGTTGGTTCCAGCTCTTTGCTTTTGGGAAGAGAGCTGCAATAAACATAGCCGTGCATGTATTTTTGTGGTAGGATGTGTCTTGTGGGTTTATACCCAGGAAAGGTATGGCTGGTTCAGGTGGTAGGCTCATTTTGAATCTTTTAAGGGTTCTCCACACTGCTTTCCACAGTGGTTGTATGAGTTTACATTCCCATCAGCAGTGGATGAGTGTTCCCCTTTCCCCACAACCTCTCCAGAATTCAATGTCTTTTGTGTTTTTGCTCTTGGCCAGTCTTATTGGAGTGAGATGATACCTTAGTGTGGTTTTAATTTGCATTTCCTTAATTATGAATGATGTTGAACACTTTTTAAGATGTCTCTATTCAGCTCTTTACTCCATCTTTTGAGTAGGTCATTTGTTTTCTTACTTCTTTGTTTTTTAAGTAGTTTATATATTCTGGATGTTAATGCTGTCATATGTATCTGTGGTGAAGGTTTCCTCCCACTCTGTGGGTTTTCTCTTCACTTCCTTGATTGTTTCTTTAGCTGTACAGAAGCTTTTGAGCTTGATGAGGTCCCATTTGTTGACTGTTGACCTTATTTCCTGTGCAGCTGCTGTTTGATTAGAAAGTCTTTTCCTACGCCTATGTCTTGTAGATTGCTGCCAATTTTTTCTTCTATTGTCTTCAGGGTTTCAGCATTCAGGTTGAGATCTTTGATCTACTTGGAGTTGTTTTTGTACAAGGTGAGAGGTAGGGGTTTAATTTTGTTCTTCTACAAATGGTGATCCGGTTTTGCCAACACCATTTGCTGAAGATGCTATCTTTCCTCTATTGAGCTTTTTTGGCCCCTTTGTCAAATATGAGGTGGCTGAAGTTATATGAGCTCAAGTTTGGATCTTCAATTTTGTTCCATTGGTCAATGGGTCTGTGTTTTTTGCTAGTACCAGGCTGTCTTTATGACTATAGCCCTATAATATAGCTTGAAGTCTGGTAAAGTAATCCCCCCTGTATTGCGCTTTTCACTCAGGGTTGCTTTAGCTATTTGGGTTCTTTCATTTTTCCATATGAATTTAAGGATTTTTTTCTCAAGTCTGTGAAAAAGCTCATGGGGATTTTGATTGGGACTGCATTGAATCTGTATATTAATTTGGGTAGAATGGACATTTTTACTATATTAATTTTCCAATACATGAGCATGGGAGGTCTTTCCATTTTTTGATGTCGTTTTCAATCTCCTTCTTCTGGGTTTTAAAATTTTGTTGTAGAGGTCTTTGGTGTCTTTGGTTAGGTTTATCCCCAGGTATTTTCTTTTTTGAGGTTATTGTGATTGGGAAGGTCTCCTTATATTCCTTCCCCAGTTGCTTATTGTTGGTATGAAGAAAGGCTACTGATTTTTCTAGGTTTATTTTGTATCCCGCCACTGTAATGAAACTCTCAATAATTTCTAGGAGTTTTCTGGTGGAGTTTTTAGCATCCCTTAGGTAAACAATCATACCATCTGCAAAAAGGGATAATTTTACTTCCTCTTTTCTGATTAGTACTCCTTTAATTTCATTTTCTCTCTTTATTGCCCTAGCAAGCATTTCAAGCACTACATTGAAGAGGAGTGTCAACAGGGGGCAGCCTTTCTGTGTTCCTGACTTTAAGGGGAATGCTTCCAACTTTTCTCCATTTAGGATGATGTTGGCTGTGGGTTTCCTGTATATGGCTTTGATTACATTGAGGAATGATCCCTCCAGTCCAGTTCCCTCTAGGACTTTAAGCACGAAGGGATGCTGGAATTTGTCAAAAGCATTTTCTGCATCGATTGAGATCATTATGTGGTTTCTTTCAGACCATTTATGTGTTTTATGATATTTATTAATTTTCATATGTTGAACCATCCCTTCATCTCTGGTATGAATCCAACTTGGTCATGATGGATGATCTTTTTGATCTAGGTCTGTATGCGATTTGCAAGTATTTTGTTGAGAATTTTTGCATCTGTGTTCATTAATGATATGGGTCTATAGTTTTCTTTCTTGTTTGTGTCCTTTTGCCTGGTTTTGGTATTAGAGTGATGCTGGTTTCAAAGAAGGAATTTGGGAGATTTCTTTCTATATCCTGAAAAGCCTGAGTGGTAATTGTTGTAAGACCTTCTTAAATGTTTTATAAAATTCTACTGTGAATCCATCTGGGGCTGGGCTTATTTTAGTTGGGAGGTTTTTTACTACATCTTCAATTTCCTCAAGTGTTATGGGTCTGTTTCAGCTGTCAATCTCTTCTTGGTTAAGCTTTGGTCAATCCTAGGATTTCAGATATTCATTCATTTCTTTTAGGTTTTCAAATTTAGTAAAGGTTTCTGAACTAATCCTGTATGATTGTCTGGATCTGTTGTGACGTTTCCCCATTCATCACGAATGCTATTGATTTGGAGTTGCTCTTTCTTTCTTTTGGTTTACTGGGCTAGAGGTCTGTCTATTTTGTTTTATCTTTTCAAAGAACCAGCTTTTGGATTAATTGATTTTTTTGTGTTGTTTTCTTTGTTTCTATTTCATTGATTTCTGCTCTGGTTTTTGTTATTTCTTCCTGTCTGTTGGGTTTAGGGTTCATTTGTTGCTGTCTCTCAAGTGTTTTTAGCTGCTGTGTTAGATCATTTATTTGTTCTCTTTCTGTTTTTTTTTTTTAATGTGGGGACTTAGGGCTATAAATTTCCTTCTTAGGACTGATTTTAATGTATCCCACAGGTTTTGTTGTGTTGTTTTATCATTTTCGTTTAGTTCCGGGAATGCTTTTATTTCATTGTTTATTTCTTCCCTGACCCACTCATTATTCAGGATTGTGTTGTTTAGTCTCCATGTGTTCTTATAGATAGTAAGGCTTATCCTGGTGTTAATATTGAGCTTTATTGCACTGTGGTCTGAGAGAATGCATGAAATTATTTCAATCCTTTTGTATTTGTTGACATTTCTTTTGTGTCCCAGTATGTGGTCTATTTTGGAGAATGTTCCATGGGGCGCTGAGTAGAAAGTATATTCTCTGGTGTTGGGTGGAATATTCTGTAGATATATGTGAGGTCCATTTGGTGTATTGTATTGTTCAGTTCTGATATCTCTCTGTTTATTTTTTGTCCAGTTGACCTATCCAAGGGACTCGGTGGGGTATTGAAGCCCCCCACTATGAGTGTGCTGGGATTAATCTGTGTCTTGAGGTCCTGAAGGATTGTGTTTATAAAGTTCGGTGCACCAGAGTTTGGTGCATAAACATTCAAAATTGTGAAATCTTCCTGGTTAATTGTTCCATTCTAAATAGTCTTAAAAAAGCAGCAAAGCGGTGACAGCATCACTGCAGTTATCAATACTATGTAGTCTGGGGTAAAAACATACAGAATTAAGTGTAGAGAAAAAAACTCACATTTATGATCAATTGATATTTGAGAGGTACCAGGAAAATAACACAGGAAAAGATGTTATTTTCAACAAATGGTACTGGAGTAACTTAATACAAAGACAAAAAGAACAAATATTGATATTTGCATATTGAAAACTAAAATGAACTCAAAATAGATGATAAAAGTAAATGTGAGAATTCAAAGTATTAAATGCCTAGAAGAAAACACAGGCAGAAACCTCCATGATCTTGGGTTAGAAATTATATCTCAGATCTGGCAGCACAAACAACCAAAGAGAAATAGGTAAGTTGGGCTTTTTCAATAAGAATGTGCTGTCAATGTCATCAGCAAGAAAGTGAAAAGACAACTCACAGAATGAGAGAAAATGTTTTAAAATCATGTATTTCATAAGGGATATCTAGGTAGAACACGCAAAGAATGCATACAACTCAATAATAAAGGGAGCTTAATTAAACAATAGGCAGAGGATTTGAATAACATGTCATCTAAAAAGATATCAGTGACCACCAGCACATGAAAAGAGTCAGAAACATGCATCATTAGAGGAATGCAAAACTAATCCACAATGATTGACTCTAATTAAAGGCAGACAGTGATGAATTCTTTCAAGGATGTGAAGAAACTGGAGCTCTCATGCACTGATGCTGAGAATGTAAGGGGCAGAGCCACCGTGGAAAACAGTTGCTTCAAAAAGTTAGGCAGATAACTACCATATGACCCAGCAATTCCAAAAGAATTGAAAACCTATCTGCACATAAAAAAATAAATAAGTACAACATTAGTCATAATAACACCAAGTAGGAATAACCCGAAATGCCCATCAATTTGGTATATCCAAATAATACAATGGAGTGTTATTTAGGCATGCAACATTGCATGAACCTTGAAAACATTATCCTAGGTCAAAGAATCCAGTCACCAAAGACCATACATTGTGTGATTCCATTTGTGCCAAATATTAAAAAAATGCGTGAAATCAAAGAGATAAAGTAGATTGCTGGTTTGGGCTGGAGGAACGGGGGAATGACTGTTAATATACACAAGTTTTCTGAGAGATGATGAAATTATTTAATTAGATGGTTATAATAGTTGCATGACCTTGTGAATATAATTTTAAAAATGCATCCATCAAGATGGCAAATATATCAGATTTTAAAAAGATAAACACTGGTGAGTTTGTCTGAGGATGAGGCCCACCTAAGATGTCAGAGACAAGACACGCAGGGAAATAGAGGCTCCCGTATTAAGTCTGAGATCCTATATCCGGATGTGCCGGAAGTCAGGCTACATGGAACTTTTTTTTAAAATTTTATTTATTTTTGTATGTGTACGAATGTACTGTCTGCATGTAGGTTTGTGCACCCGTGTCGTGCAATGCCGCGGAGGTCAGAAGAGGGTCTCAGATTACCCTGGAACTGGAGTTCTCCTGGAATTGGAGTTACAGACGGTTCTCAGCCGCCATGTGGGTGCTGGGGATCGAACCCAGGTCCTCTGAAAGAGCAGTTGGTGCTCTTAACCGCTAGGCTATCTCTCTAGCCCTACCTGGAACTTTTCAGTAGGAAGCCAACAGTGTCTCTGCTTCTTAGGTCATGGAGGGGAAGATCAGGTGTTCGGCTGCTCAACCCCTGGAGCCCATCCTTGCACAGGTGTCTCTGACCTGGGGGCGGCGCTGTTTCTTCTTTCATTTCCACCTTCACCTATTGACCCCTTCTTCATGCTTCTTCCATTTGAAGATCGACTCACCACACACCCTCCCTTCATTCTCTTTTCTCTTCCCCTTGTCATTCTAAGCCCCCAAAGAGGTCCACGCCTGACTGCTGTTTCTGTTTCTCTGCATCCCTAGGGCCACCTCTTAAACCATCCGGGGTTCTGTCCTTGACCCGCATTCCCTGGGCCCTCTACTGCCCCCCTGTGGCCGAATTCAGACAGCACTTCACGTTCTTCACGTTCCTGGTCCTCCGGGCGATAAGGGTATTGCTGGAATTTTTGATTGCCGGTGTCTGTCCTCCTGTGGATCCAGTCACTCACGTTGGCAATGCCTGTCTCTCTCCTTATGAAATCCAGTCATGTCACATTGGCCCTTAAGCATTCACAGTGTCCCTTCTCTTTCTCCGTTGTTGCCTGTATCAATCTGCTTAATGGGTAGGTATATCATGTTCGATGTTCACCTCCACCCCCGACTTCCAACTCTTAACTGCTCTTGAGTTTAAAACTCAAATTCAAGCATGGCAGTGTCTACTCAGCCTTCTATGGGATCCAGCCGAGGCCCTTTGTGAGGCCCTTGCTCCTCCAAGCTGTTGATGGCCACAAACACCTTGTAGGCCGGCACCCCTCTCCCTCTCTACCTCCTCCCAAACCATTCCTACTCTTACTTTAAGACGGTGGCAGGTGATGCATTCTTGGGGTGCCTTTCTGGACACCTGGCTCCATAGCTACCTTCTCCATCCAGGCCAGATCATAGCTGTTCATGTGTTTTCTGGGCTGGTCTTCATAGAACATGTTTTTCTTTTTTTTTCAAATTGAATTTTTGTGATTTTCATACAATATAGATCCACCTATCTCTGCTCCCCCCCACCCCTACCCAATTTAATGAACTCTAATATATATATATATATATAAAATATATATAATATGTATGTATGTAAAATATGGCCTGTAGAGTATGATGTGTCCCCCAGTGTCCTTCAGTGTGGATCCATCCACTGGGCCCATCAAGAGTCCTAACCCTGTAAGAAATGGTCTTCCCTTCCCAGCAGCCATCAATCCCCAAAGTTCCTAAGGTTGGGATCTCTGGCCATTTTCCCCATGTCTACGGTGGGATTGTGTCTGGTTCGAGCTTTCATAGAACTTGTGCGTTCTGTCTCCATTGCTGAGAGTTCACATGAGTAGCTGAGCAGCTTTCTGAAGACTCTGCGTCCTGGTGGTCATCCAGCCCCTCTGGCTCTTACAATCTTTCTGCCTCCTCTTTTACAACGAACGATCCCTGAGCCTTGGGAGGCAGAGGTTTGAAATAGCTGTCCTATTCAGGAACAGGCACTCTGCAGCCTCTTTTTGTCTGCACATTGACCAGTTGTGGGTTTCTGTGGTAATCACCATCTGCTGCAAGGAAGCTTCTCTGGTGAGAGTTGAGAGATGCACTCATCCTGTGTGTAGAGGATGCACTGAAGATGTGTCACTTAGGGTTAAGCATCTCACAGGCACTTAGTCTCTGCATTTGACCAGTTCTAGAATTCTGTAATAGTCTCCATCTGTTGCAAAAAGAAGCTTCTTTGGTGAGGAGCGAAAGGTACACTTGTCTGTAAATATGAAATATGAGAATGCATGTTTAGAATGAAGTAAGAAATTATGTTGGTCTAGGGACGTGGCAAAGTAGGTTTTTGTCTAGGATCGATGACCTCTCCAGCCATGTGTATTTGTATATGTTTACAGAGCCGCACATCCGTTACCCCCTATAGAGCAGGCCTTAATTCCAATTAGACAGCTGTTGATTACTCCCAAGATAAAAGTGCCACTGCTGCATGAATGGTGATAGTCCGCTGGGCCAGTCATTGTTGTTTATTAGGCTTCACAGCTGGGTAGGATTGGCTTTCTCCCTTGGCAGCTTACACAGTATCCTCTGATACCACGGAGCAAGTCTTCCAGGAGGAGGCTTACTGGTCAGTTTCAGCTCAGTTGCTTCAAGTCCTGTGTCCTAAGTGTGTCCTGTCTTTAGCAGTAGGGTCTTACCTTCACGTTCTGGGTGGCAACCAAGGGCTGTAGCAATAGCCCGTGTTATTTTGGGAATCTCTTGGACTACCTTGGCCAACAATTCGAAGGGAGGTTTCTTCTGCCCAGCACTGTGCTTTTTTGTATACGGCCTTCATCTATACACACGTACTCAGTCCAGCACTGTGCTTTTTTGTATACGGCCTTCATCTATACACACGTACTCAGTCCAGCACTGTGCTTTTTTGTATACAGTCTTCATCTATGCACATGTACTCAGTCCAGCACTGTGCTTTTTTTGTATACAGCCTTCAGCTATACACATGTACTCAGTCTAGCACTGTGCTTTTTTATATACAGCCTTCATCTTACACACGTACTCAGTCCAGCACTGTGCTTTTTTGTATACAGCCTTCATCTATACACACGCATACTCAGTCCAGCACTGTGCTTTTTTGTAAACAGCCTTTAACTATGCACATGTACTCAATCCAGCACTGTGCTTTTTTGTATACAGCCTTCAGCCATGCACATGCACTCATATATTTATTTATTGTGTGGTAATTTTCAGTAGGACTTTGAACTAATACATTTCCCTCTGGTTTTCATACCATTCAAGTATTTTTTTCTCTCTCCTCTCTGTCCACTGTTTTTCTACAGAATGGCAACATTTAAGCGAGTGTTGCGCCCACACTGTGTGTGTGTGTGTGTGTGTGTGTGTGTGTGTGTCTAGCTTAAAGCCCAGTGCACACCAGCTTCTCAGGTCATGTTTATGAGTCAACAGGGTGAACCAGAATGGCTAACACTCCCAGGCTGCTCATTCCACAACAGACATTGTTCTAAGACCTCTGCATATTGACTCACACAAATCCTGCACCAGCGTTTGTGAAGTGCGCACCACGGTTGGCTCTGTTTTATAGGTGAGGACACTGAGACAGATCAAGCCCAGTTCTAGGGGTCTGTCCACACTGGCTATACTGTGCTGCTTCTGCAGGGACCCAAGGCTGGCTGATATTCACACTTCCTTTGAGGTGCTAGTAGCCAGGAACTTCCTCCACTTGTTCAGGATTCAGTTCAGTCCTTTCCTCTGTACAAGCCATGGACAGTCCACTGGTATATCAGCAAGTATATCACGATGGGCCATTCATCAGAACAAAGAGTATTGTCCTCAAAGCTCATTAAAGTCTTAACAGAGTTAGTGGCCCAGGCCTACTGCTAGATGTGAGCCACTATGAAACAACACTATTAATATGCCTGCCTTTCAAAATGCCATTTGCTTTTTGTAATTTATTTATTTGCCTTTTTTTTTTTTTTGGTCTTTTTGAGACAGGGTCTCCCTCTAGCTCCAGCTGTCCTGGAACTCACTCTGTAGACCAGGCTGGCCTTGAACTCACAAAGAGCTGTCTGCCTCTGCCTCCCAAGTGCTATGACTAAAGGTGTGTGCCACCATGCCCGGCTTATTGGCCTTTTTGAGACAGGGTCTCCCTTTAGTCCTTGCTGGCCTGGACCTCGCTATGTAGACCAGGCTAGCCTTGAACTCACAGAATTATTTATTTATTTATTTTATGTGTATGTATATAAGTGCTCCTGTGTTGTGCAACACCTGTGGGGGACAGAAGGGGTGTTGGATCCCCTGGAACTGGAGTTAAGAACAGGTGTTAGCCACTATGTGAGTGCTGGGATTCGAACTGCAGTCTTCTGCAAGAGCAGTCAGTTCTCTTAGATGCTCCAGCTCAGCTCTTCCCAATGCCATTTGTGTGTGTGTGTGTGTATGTGTGTGTGTGTGTATGTGTGTGTAGTTCCCATGCATGTGAATTTATGTATACATGTGTGTATAATACTTGTGTTTATGCATGTATATTTGTTTCTGTATTCATGACTGTGTGTGTTGGATGTATACATTCCTATGTGTTTGTGTACATATGTATATGAAGCGTGTGTGTACATGTGTATGGGGAGAGCACAATAGTTTGCTCAAGAGGAAAAGAAAACATGTTGTACTGTCTTTTTTTTGGTGTACTTACAGTTCACACAATGGCATTTATTTATCTTACTTGATATTCTCTATTTCTGGTGAAGTCTTTGGGGCAGGTTAGCCTTCTTTTGTTAAAGAGAAAACTGAATGTCAAAGTGAAGTTACTTAGCTCAGTAGGTCCTTGTCTGAGGCTTACATGTGTTGGCCTGATGTAGCTAAACACCATGTGGTCACAGGGCAGACTCACAGCAGAACCTTATTCAGCTGATGGCTAACAGAAACAGCTTTGCTCCAAGCGGCCTCTGAACCAGGACGGGCTGTCCCTGCCATGACGTGGCATCTCCACAGCAGAATGGACTGTGCGCACCGTGATGTAGAACCTTCACATCAGGGCGGGTGTTCCCACACAGCGAGGTGGACCTTCTCACAGGCCTTCCCTTGTGCTCCTATTTCACCAAGATAGTTGGCATTTTTTTCTTTTGTGAGCCCCCAGCACCCTAGAATGTGACTTTGTCTGGAGACAGTCTTTAAAGGGTTTTAAGCCAATGTAAGGTCACTAGGGTTGCCCAAAAAAATGATTTTAGACTTGTCAACACTGTTGCATTCACTCAAAACATAGCCTTGAGAGAAGGAGTTGTGTCACTGTGTGCTGAAGTCAGCCTTTGAGGAGTCTTTGCACCTGTGTATTGTCATAAAGTCTATCAAGGAGGAAGAACTCTGAAAAACCAGTGCATTTCTGGGAAGAGACCTTGTCTCCAGGTCTTTGGCCCTCACTACTGAAAGAGGCCTGGTAAAAAGCAAACTTTAGCCTGCCTCAGTGTCCTCAGCTTCTGAGGGGGTGTATGAAATCTCTTGCTTTGTGATGCTGGAAGGCAGTGATGTGCTCCGGAGGCCCAGCCCCCTCCCCCCAACCATTTTCCATTGAAAGGTGGAAATACAAAGGCTCTTTGGTTCCTTTGTAGGATCCAGAGACAGTGGGTCGTGGAACAGAGCGCTCAAAGAGATCCAAGAGCTGGGAACTGCCAGTGGATGGTGAGGGGCTGCAGTTTTACAAGGACTTCAACAAGGGCCTTTGAAAAGTTTCTGCAATTCCAGTCTGCTTAGAGCTCACTTCTGAAGCCCAGTATCTTTCAACCCTGTTGTCTTAACTCAGCCCTGGACGCTGAGCCCAGGGGAGCTTTACAGGACAGTGGCACTTGTTAGTGAAGCCACGGGACAGGTGGCACTCAGGACACACAAGGGCTGGCCGGGGACCAGGACAAGTCTCAAGGGCTGGAGAGGACCCAGGGGGCAGGTGAGGAGTGGGCCTTCTTCAGGACCCCCTTTCCATGAGTGGTCTCGGATTTTGAGAGCGCCTGGAAATCAGTGTTTTGAGGCCAACCCTGTGAGGGGGAAGCTGCGAGGGTGAAGAGCTGGCGTCTGCTGCTGCTGAAGATGGAACGTCAATTTGCTCTGTGGCACTTTGTAAACTTCGAAGTGAGGGACTTTTACGCTGCACCTCAGGTGATCCATGAGCATGTGAACCAGCCCGAGGACAGATGGGAAGGTCAGGGGCTGGTAAAGGTCAGCTAAGGTAGGGATCTTAACCGAGGGGCAGCGGAGAATGCCTAAGTCCCTGAAATTCACATGGGAATATGTGGCCTTTTTAATTGTTTTACAAGGTTGAGGGACGTAGCTTTCATTAGATTTTCAAATGATCTGACCCTGAGGATGTGAGGGAGCCCAATACGGGGTAAGTAGTAAACTGGAGCTTGCTTCTGAGTTTCTCAGAGGCAGGCCTGTAAGGAGGCAAAGGCAACCGAGTTTAGATAAAAAGAGTTTTTAGAGCATGCAAACTCCTTGGAGTTTATCTGTCCCTATGGATGGGGTGAGGAGGGTGGGGGGCCAGGACTGATGGGCTCCTGGCAGGGCATTGCTTCTCAAGACTAGCACGCCTGTGTAGCTGCTGAGATTGGTTGATGCGGCAGGTGTTTTACAGGTATGATCCCAGTCAGCCCTCACAGTTACTTCAGGTGTTGTGGCCCCATCTTACATTTGAAGAACCTGAGACTCAAAGAAGTTAGAAATGTGTACAGAGCTAACACACACACACACACCCCTTCCTGGAGTAGCACCCTGTCCTGCTGGATCCCTCCTGTGATCACACTCTCCAAGGTATTCGGAGGTTCGCCTGGCCTCTTCCTCTCATGCTGCAGCCTGAGAGTTTCCTCTTGTGCACTCAGAGGGTGTCTGCTGAGTGGCTCAGCCTCTGGAAGGAAGTCCTTTGAGTGATGCCCCAGACTATGCTCCAGTCTGCTTATTGCCCATTACACCTGATAAATGGTTTAGCCAAGGCGTCAATTGCTTTCATTTAAGAGCAGGTTCAGAGAATCAGTTCTCCAATTCTGTTGTTCTCCATGTCCTGGAGAATTGAGTTCTGAGTCAGCTGGTCACTCTGAGTACTTTTTAAATAAAGCACACAGCCTGAGAAATGAATCTGCAGTGCATTGAGAGCAGTTTGGAGTGGATACCAGGAAGACTTGCAAATTACATTGCCCAGACATCCTAGCCCTGAGGGCCAACAGCAAAACTCCTCAAAAGAGGTTTATTTTGGATAAAGAGCAGAAATGCAGAAAGTTGGCTGGAGAACAAGGTTGTGACTCCTGACTTGTTACCTTTATGGCTGGAACATAATTATTTACTGATGACCTGTGTTATATGAAGTACTTTTAGATACTTCCTGTTAATACCATTATTTATCATCTATCAAGCCACCATTCAGCCTGAACCAAAATCTGTTAAGAACATTGCTGACAAAGATGACAGCTAACATACTGGACTTAGTCCAGGCTAGGCACCATGCTGAGTACCCCAAACAACACATAAAGGAAGGGACTGCTACTGTCCTCACTTTCCTGGTGAGGAAACAGAGTCTGAGTACTATATTTGAGTACATCACACATGTTTACATGACATCTGAGGCTACGGATGCTCATTAAGAGCTTATCAAAGGGACCATACTATGGACTGAAGACCCACAGTTCTGCTTTTAAACCGGGCTAGACATTATTAACCTGTAATGCCTCCTGTACCTCTGAAAAGTTTGCAGATTACATGGTAACTTAGCAGAGATATAGGTACACAATACTCAGTGGAAGTATACAGGGGTTGTGGAGATTTCTAGGTACCAGAAATTAGAGATGAGGGGCTGGAGAGATGGCTCAGTGGTTAGGAGCATGTACTGCTCTCCCAGAGGACTGCAGTTCAGTTCTCAGCACCCATGGTCAGGCGGCTCATAACCTACCTGAAACTCTAGCTCCAGATGATCTAATGCCTTCTTTTGGCCTCTGTAGGTACTACACATGCACAAACCCACACATAGACACACATATACGTAATTAAAAATAAAAATAAAGTCTTAAAAAAGAAATTAGAGACACCAATTCTGCATCACGAATGTGGGATGATGATGATGATGATGATGATGATGATTATTTGCATTGATGGAGCTAAGAGACCTTCACTGGTTTGCAACATCTGACGGGTAACTAAATTAAAAAATTATATTTTAATGTTTTGAATCCACATTCTTTGCATCTAATTCTGTGAATGTTGCTAAGAGACTATTCATAGATGTATACAATTTCAGAACAGGAAAGAATCTAGGAGATTGAGTCAAGTACCCTCATTTTGCTGTTGAGGACACTGGATGTGACTTGTTTGAGGTCAGACAGCAAGAATTTGATGTCTGTTAGAACTAAATAATGAGAGGAGCATCATGTTTTTCTAAGGTTGAGAATTGTTATCAACCCAAACTCCATCAGTTATAAGTGACAGAAAAACCAACTGTAGCAGTTAAACCAAAATGAAAGAGATTATCTATCTATCTATCTATCTATCTATCTATCTATCTATCTATCATCTATCTATCTATCATCTATCTATCTATCATCTATCTATCATCTCTATCATCAGTTTATGTAAGTGAAAGATTCAGGGTGCTGGCTTCAGACAAGGGGCTCAAATGATGTAATCAGGATTCGATCAGTCTCTCATTCTGCCTGCCAGGTTCTTTTTTTTTTTAATATTTTTTTTTATTGGTGCTTTGTACATTTCATACATGATTTTCCAATTCAGATCAGGCATATTTCCCTTTCCCTTCCCCCATACCCCCACCCCATCCCAGATCATGTATTCTGCCATAACTGTCCTGTATATTTCTCTCAGTTTTTTTTTCATTTTTTAGCTATAAGTGATGATCCATGAGTATAAGCATCCTTCATATGAAACCAATTTGTAGGCTGTTGTGCCCAAACCCCCACAGCCCCACCATCCAGCAGGGGGTGAGGGGTTGTATGTTCAATCAAGTTGATCAAATGAGTGTCCAGACTACATCGCTGTAGTTTCACCATTTACCCCAATCGCAGCCCTTACATTCTACCATGCCCCCTCTTCCGCAGATTGTTCCCTAGGCTTAGAAAAGGGGCACAGGTGGATGAGAAGCAAAACAGTCCACTCTCTCTGGAGCTGTTGTCTTGGACTCTGGTCAATTCTGACTGTTTCCTTTCATGGGCTGACAGTTTGTCCAGGAATAACCATTCGATCCTACTAATGAAGCACAAGCAGTTAGATATATAGGTATTTAAAGAGCACTAATGGTTATAGTTGGTTACTTTGGTATAGACACATATGTTTGGATAATATGTTAATCCATGAATTACATTTTTTTTCCTGTTAAATATGATAGGGTCTTACTGTGGCTTATAACATCTCCTAACCTGTAGAGGCTGTAAGCTTGTGGCATCAGCCATGGGTTATTCCTCCAAGGAGAGAGCCAATAGCCAATTAGGTTTGGGATATACAGGCATATGGCTGCCTCTGCTGCACAGTATTTCCAGGCAGGTGAGGTGTAGCTGGTGCTGACGATGGAGTCTTGCTTGACTCAGGGAGACCCGTATTTGCTTTATTGGTTGAGTGGCCTTTGGTAACACTCTCTGGTATTCCAGAGGCCATCTGTACACTTGCATGTGTGGTCTCAACACATCTTTCTCATGTTAATGTCAGGTCTTTGGCAGCAGGGCCTTATCGCCTCTCTTCTTGCAGGTATCCCAGTTTAGAGGCAAGGATCCTTTACCTTTTGTGGGGGCTTGGATCCCCTGGCCAACATCTCCCTGGTAGAATAATCCATTGCTGATGTCAGAGCTCCTGTATTAATATATTTTGCTTAAGTGCATAGCTTAAGGACTTTAGTATTATATTTGGTTCTGAACAGAGAATAATCCTTTTCACAGTTCTTATGCCTATTAGTCAATTAAAGAAGGCAGTTTAAGCCAGGTTCTTTTTATGTCACCAAAATAATCCCAATAACTGCCCAAAGGCTCGTATTTTCCTAGGCTTAGCAGATAAAGGACCCTAGTCCCCAACATCAGTCCTTTCTTCTTCACTTTGTCAGGCTAAGTTGGAGTTCACCTGGCTATATCTAAAGTAACATGGGAGAGGCGCTGATGAGACCCGAGCTACAAGCTCTTTCATGGATTGGGGTGGAGTCAGATCTTCTGCAGTCCACATCACCTCAGAGAAAATGGGTGCAGTTAACAAGAAGCCACAACGGATGGGAGACAGGCAGAACAGCAAATGTTCTGATATTTTCCCATCTCATTTGGATTTTTGACTGGGAGGAAGAGTTAAGAACATCTATTATTGGTCTGAGGGGAAGTAAAAGTCTGGAAGGAAGTCCCTGTATGCTGCCCCCAAGGGCTTTAGGTTCAAAAAGGGCATACTTTTAGGTTCCTCAAGCATACTTCTAGGTTCCTCAAGCAACTTCTAAGTTCTTCAAGCATACTTCTGGGTTCCTCAAGGATACTTCTAGGTTCTTCAAGCATACTTCTAGATTCCTCAAGGATACTTCTAGGTTCTTCAAGCATACTTCTGGGTTCCTCAAGGATACTTCTAGGTTCTTCAAGCATACTTCTGGGTTCCTCAAGGATACTTCTAGGTTCTTCAAGCATACTTCTAGGTTCCTCAAGCATACTTCTGGGTTCCTCAAGCATACTTCTAGGTTCCTCAAGCATACTTCTGGGTTCCTCAAGCATACTTCTAGGTTCCTCAAGCATACTTCTGGGTTCCTCAAGGATACTTCTAGGTTCTTCAAGCATACTTCTAGGTTCCTCAAGCATACTTCTGGGTTCCTCAAGCATACTTCTAGGTTCTTCAGGTTCTCAAGCATACTTCTAGGTTCCTCAAGCATACTTCTGGGTTCCTCAAGCATACTTCTAGGTTCTTCAAGCATACTTCTGGGTTCATCAAGCATACTTCTAGGTTCTTCAAGCATACTTCTAGGTGTCTCAAGCATACTTCCAAGTTCTTCAAGCATACTTCTGGGTTCCTCAAGCATACTTCTAGGTTCCTCAAGCATACCTCTGGGTTCCTCAAGCATACTTCTAAGTTCTTCAAGCACATTTCTAGGTTCTTCAAGCATACTTCTAGGTTCTTCAAGCATACTTCTGGGTTCTTCAATCATACTTCTGTGTTCTTCAAGGATACTTCTGTGTTTCTCAAGCATACTTCTAGGTTCCTCAAGTGGCTTGGCCTATACCCTAGCCTAGGAAGCCCTGCTCTCTCAAGCTGGCCATGACCAGGGCCAGCTGACTATAGTCCCCCTGGCATCTTCTATCATGTGGCAGTGTCTTATCTTTGACCCATTTTGCTTTCTTTTCCTGAATAATGGGCAGCATAGTTTTGTTGGCTAAGAGTATATGGTTCAGCTGTTAGGAACTCCGTCTCAACCCTCCTTCATTTTCTTGGGGGAACAGGGTCCAAATCAGACTTTCCTTTTCAGCATTTCTGTGATTCTTTGGTAAGATAATTCCGTGTGGGGAAATGACCTTACTGCGTAAACACAAGCCTCTTCATGGACCCTTTGCCTCTTCCACTCCTGTCCTGATTGGTTTCTTTGGCTGTGATAAACACCATGACCAAAAGCAATGTGGGGAGGACAGGGCTGATTTCAGCCTAGAAGGCAGGATCCCGGAGGCAGGATCTGAAGCAGAGACCATAGAGGAATGGTGCTTACTGGCTTGCTCCTCTGGCTTGCACCGCTCACAGTGGCTGGGCCCTCTCACATCAATTAGCAATTAAAAATGCCATACAGCCAGCTGGAGAGATGGCTCAATGGTAAAGAGCACTGGCTGCTCTTTCAGTGGACCCAAGTTCAATTTCCAGCATCCACATGGTGGCCAGCAACTGTCCATAGCTCCAGTTCCAGGGGAATCTGATGTCCTCTTCTGACCTCCACAGGCATTGCATGACAAGGGTACACTTACATACATGCAGATAATACATTCACACACATAGATAAAATAAAAAGAAATAAAATAAAATAAATGACATTCAGGCATGCCCATAGGGCAGTCTAGTGGAAGAAATTCTTCAATTGAGATTCCCTTTTCCCAGGTGTGTCAAGTTGACATCAAAACTAACCAGGACAAAGACCTACCTGAACATTTTTGTTGAGACAGTTTGTACTGACTTCCAACTTGCTGTCTCCATGCCTCAGATCAATGCTGGGAATGTGGTCTACACCCCCATACCTGGCTGTTATTGTGAATCTTCTTTCCATTCACCTATTGGCTTACCTCCTGTCAGCAAAACAGATTCTTTATTGTGGGAATAATAGAAACCCCTTCAAATTCTGCCTGTGTTGTAAAACAGGCAGTTCTGAGGCAAGGGGGAGTTGGGCCAGGCTCAGGGAAGCCAGGTTTGCCTTCCCTGTGGTTTACTTGGCCTTTAGATCACCAGCAGTACTTAATACTTGGGCAAACCTCAGCTATGCTGGCAAGATGGCCTCTAATGGCCACAGGGACATGTCTGTTAATTTTTTCAGCAAGAGAGCAAAGACACTTTTCTTATGCTCACAAGATGAAGGGATATCCCTCAGTCCAACTTAACCATCTTGGGTCTCATCCCCTCCTAGACCCTAAGAGTTGCCAGAGGGATGTCTGGTGCTGATGGTATTTGTGTACCTAACACCAGAAAGAGATGTGCTTATCCCAATGGCTTCAATAATCAGGCCCTTCCCTTGGTCTAGAGCTGGTCCCTTGGGTCACATGACCTGAGTAGAGGAGGGCAGAGTGATCAGATGCTGGGTAGACCTTGCACTGTATTTAATTAGATTGTCCATGTTTAATGTGCTCTAATGAGAATGTTCTTCAGTAAAGGACAATCCTGCAAAATATTTTGGGTTAAGTAGATCATCACAGATCAACACTATATTGTAAACATTATATATAAAATTGTTTAAATGGAGACAATTCATAGCTTCATGCCAAACATTTATAAGAATATTTCTACCAATGTAAACTATGTTGAGAAAAAGCAGCGGTTGAAATCATTAAGGTTTTGTTTGGGGGAACTGTGATCATCAGACCCATATGGAGCTGTGGGTGGTCCCTGATGCTGCATACATCTGTGCAAGTGCCCACATCCACACAGACATGTGGAGGGGGTCTCTGTGGGATGCTTATCACAACCCACATATGTGGATTCTCATCTATTTTTATCCTTTGCCCTTTATTTCAGAGTCTGGGCATAGACATGTGCTCTGTGGCTCTGAATAGTGATTCTGGTCTGTGTTTGGAATAAGATAACTTGAGATTTAATTTCTAGAGACCCATCTTTCCATATTCAGTCATTTCTGAAAAATGTTCCTGGGCTTAGTAGGTAGAGTGCTTGCCCGGTGCGGGTAAGGTGTGGGTTTGATCTCCAGCACTGGATAAGCCAGGTTTGGTGGCATGTACCTGTAATCAGAAGTTTAGGGTCATCCTTGGCTACACAGAGAGTTGGAAAAATAGAGAGACTGCTCTGCTTTGTCAGGGCAGAGTAGAAGGGGCTTGGTTGATAGACGCTGCCACCCTGGTCTTAGCTGGTACTGGATTCCTGGAGCAGGAGATTATCCCTCTCTGGCTGCTACCTCAGCCTTTGGTGTTACAGGGTACTTAGGCCCACACATCTCTAGTATAGATTCCTTGTATTCGAAAAGAAACTGGGAAACAGAAAATGGTAAAGGAAAATAGATTTAGAGTTTGGCCAAACTGGGCATGAAAGACCTCTAGTTTACTCTCTGCCTTTCTGGTAGCAATTCTACAATTTTTGTAGAGAAAAATATAAAAGTCAAGAAATGTGCATATGTTAATTTAACTGTGAGAGAAGCTTTCAGAGCTGTGTAAAAAAATCTCTTTCTGGGAGGCAAGTACCAAGACTTTAGCCTTTACTTTTCCCCAGCATGAGATTCTTGGGGGGAAGTTTTCATTCTTTGTGGGGCACTGATTGAGTAGTGCGGTAGCCAAAGGGAAGGGCATAAGTATCTCTCTTTAGACATTGCCTCTTCTGTTAGGGCTTCCACAAAGGTTCACGGTTACATTGCAGGACTCGATGGGGATTGTGGACAGTGGATAAGAATGCAAGTTTGGCAGCATGGCCTTCAGTGTTCTCATGGGTTGGGAGGGGACAGTGTTCTGCTACATACTGAGGTCTTACTCTGCCAAGCTCTGGGCTGCCAATGCTATCTCTGTATTTTGAGAAATTCTCATAAGCCCTAGGGTAACCCACTTGTGCAAGGTCCAAAGCCTGTCTGTGAAGGGGTTAGAGCTCCAAATCAGGCCCATCTGACTCCAGTGTCTGAACTTTGAACAAACATTCTGTTCCTCTTACAATTGTAAGAGGGGAGAAATGGGACAGGCCTGGCTTAGTGGTGAACCATTGCCGATGGCGATGTCACTGCTGCCGTTGTTGCTAGTTAAAGCACAGGTCCTGGACAGTCCTTCAAAGGACAGACAGCCCTGTAGAATCTGGAGCTGGCCCAGGTCTCCCTGAAAACTTGTTTATTGGCCTTGTGGGTATCTGAAGAAAGAGCTGTCTGTCCTCTCTCAATTTCTGAAGGCTCCAGAAGGTAGGCTCATGTTACTGAGTACATACACCTGTTGTTCTGTGCCGGGCAGGCTGGAGAGCTCAGAAGAGTGAGCACACTTCTGACCTGGGCTGGGGTCAGCCGTGTCCTTGGCAAGCTGAGATGCTAGCCTGCCAAGAGCTTCTAGCGGGAGCTGGTGGTGGCTGGGCTTCCACAGCCAGAGGCTGGGCAGAAGATGTGGGCTGCCCTGGGCCTTTACTCTTCCGTATCTTATCCTGATTCCATCAATGTCCATATAAAACTGAGCGCAATGCCCCCTCAAGCCAGCTCTATATAATGATGAGGATGGCATCCAGCCCAGGCCAGGGTCATAAAGGGACCAACAGCAGCAGCTATGGAAACAGTAGATGCTATTGAGGACTTCGTAGACCCAGGGCAGGAGCTCCAGGCTCTCCTGTGAGCCTCACAGCACCCCTATGCAATGAAGCAATGCTACAGTTATCATGTTAGGAATAGGTAACAAGTAAAAGAGAAGAGATAACTTCTTTTATTTATTTATTTTTTTAATTTTGTATGTGTATTAATGTACTGTCTGCATGCAGGTTTGTGCACCCGTGTCATGCAATGATGCGGAGGTCAGAAGAGGGTGTTGCATTCCCCTGGGACTGGAGTTAAAGATGGTTCTCAGCCTCCATGTGGGTGCTGGGGATCGAACCCAGGTCCTCTGCAAGAGCAGTCGGCACTCCCAACCACTAGGCCATCTCTCCAGCCCTGAGATGATTTCTTTTTACCACACACAGAAAGCACAGTATGATTTGTGCTAAACCATCTTAAGTGCAAATCCATTTTTTCAGCCATGCTGAATTCATTCTTTCATTCTATTCATTCATTCAGCCATCAGTGCCTCACCCAGAGTCAAAGATGGAGGGAGGCATTTATCTCACTTCTCTTCAATAAACACAACATGTGGTTCCTCTCTTCATCTCTACAACAGTTGAGAGGGGAGAAAGACAGTTTCACACCATCTCTCTCAGCAGCCTGAGGAGTTCTCCTAGACTTTAAGGGACCTTGACCCAGGCCAAAATGGGGTTCATGGATTGAATGCTGAAAATAATTTCAAGACTAACTTACATAACAAAGCAGAGTTGGAGATTTTATTGAAGATATTTTTTTTCTTTTTTTCACTTTTTTTTTTTTAAACACCAGGTTAAGCATGAGGGTTAAGAGAAAGAGGCACTCAGAAAAAAAATGAGGCACCACCCAGAGCATGGGTGTGGGTGGGGCATCCCAAGGGAGAGCCACAGACAGTTAGGCATCCCCAGGTGTGGCACAAGCTCCTCAAGGAATTCCTGCAGTGAATTGTCCATGCTAGCTACGTAACAGTTGGGTAGCTTTCAAGTTACATCTCAAAGGGTCACTAAGAAACTTTCTTCTCCTTTTCTATGATAAATGGGATTATCAGGTGGATCCAGGAGTGTTTTAGATGCAATTATAATCTCATAAGGTAAAACCAGGAGCCACTTGCGTCATATAGGGGGGTCAGTACAAGTCTTTCTACTATAAATGGGGTTTCTGGTGAGACACTTAGAAAATTATTCTTCAAGTTTGCAGGCGAGGAGAAAGGCCTGAAGCCATTATTAATTGGGTTGATATTTTTCTCCTCTACTGTCTTTAAGTGGATCCCAAGATGAGGAGCTCCTCTCTCTTCCTGTCCTCCCAATTTCCCCTGACTTTCACTATGAATGCCAGTTCAGAGAAGTCAAGTGACTCATGCCAGGTCACACAGCCCCTTGTGTTTCCATTGCACGACTTTGGTCACCCAGGAAAATACACCATGGAGAAGTTCTCAATGCAGGGAATAAGTGATCACCAGGTCCCCACCCCACACTGATGCTTCTAAAATGCAACCCCCACACCTACGGCTCAGGGGACATTGCCGAAGAAGGGGCAGAAAGATTGTAAGAGCCAGAGGAGCAGGATGGCTGTTGCTAGACAGTATCGAGCTGCACCATGAAATTTCAACAATATGGTGGCTTATCACAAGCCAACATGGATGGGGAAATTTACAAGGTCCCACCTCTAAGTGGAAAGCTATAGGCGACTGATGTCTGCTGAGGGAGGGGGAGTCAGTTTTCTTCAGGGACAAGCTCCCTGATAGGTTATCCAATCCCAAGTGGTCAGTCCTAAATACAGGTACATGCTAGCACCACTAAATGGAGTCAGTAGGCTGTGCATATATATATATATATATATATATATGTCTAACATTGTATAATTATTTAAAAATGATGACAGAACAATAAAGAAGAGGTCTCAAAATTGAGAGTGGGGGACAGTGTGGGAGGAGTGGAAGGAGGGGTGGAAGTTATATAAATACAGTACTCATGTATGAAATTCTAAAAAATATTTGAATTAAGCCAGGCATAGTGGCACATGCCTTTAATCCCAGCACTCAGGAGGCAGAGGCAGGTGGATCTCTGTGAGTTCAAGGCCTGCCTGGTCTACATAGAGAGCTCCAGGCCAGCTGGGACTAAAGGGAAACACTGTCTCAAAAAGACCAAAAAATATATTTAAATTATACAAAAAGTATAAGGATGGGCTGGAGAGAGGTCACATTGCTGCTAACAACCATCTATAACTCCACTTCCAAGAAAATTCAACGCCCTCTTCTGATCTCTTCCAGCATTGCATGACACAGATGCACTTAGATACATGCAGGCAATGCATTCATACATGTAAAATAAAAAGCATAAAATTTTTTTTAAAGTATAAGGAAACATTTTCTGATGATCAGTAAATGTGTACCTCCTTCTTCATCAAAATTCTCAAAAGCTGCTGGCCCTAATGTGAATCTCTGGAAAACGCATGGAGAAACTCGAACTCGAACTCAGCTCAGACTGTGGCACGGGCTGAGAGATGAGCCGAGTTTATCTGCTGAACCATCCTATGCCCGAACTGCCTGCCGGCAGCGTCCTGATCTTGAAGGGCTTTTCCTCTGTGCTTGTCTCTGACAGTAACAAACCCTGATGCCTACTTGGTTTGTCCCCAACGAGTGATGTTCTGATCATGTTGCATGAGCGTGTGGGTTTCATCCAGGCTTGGAAACGCAGAGTCAACATTTCAACATGGTGCTGTCACAAGTGACAGAACCAAATTCTAACTGTAGTGAGGATGGTCTCAGAACATAGACATCTGTGTCTTCCCATAAGGTCACAATTTATTGAATAACAATAAATTTACAGGTTGCTGGAGTTTCAACACAGAAATTTGTCAGCTAATCATGCTACCTTGGCAAGCTGGCTGAGACAAAGGTAGGTTCTTTTATTCCAATTTTAATTACAAGTATCGACTCTCATATCACATAGCACTCAGTAAATATATCTGCATCTCTATGTATCTATCTATTTGTATGTATGTATGTATGTATGTATGTATGTATGTGTCTATGTGAGTTACAAAATTAATATGTTAAGGAGGCTATAGGAGAGTTTGAGAGGTTTTAAAAGTGGGTTGATAGAAATGTATCAGAGACTACACTCACTAAGATAGTAGCCCAGACTAGCTACAGGGAAGAAGCCAGGGTAGTAGATCAAGCTGCAAAGACTACAGCGACGTAAAGTCAGGACCAGGTTTAGAGCAGGGCTAGGTGCAGACGGGCAGCAGGAGTACAAGCAGATGACAGTCACATAGGCTGTGTCAACAGTGGGGGACCGAGTCACGCTGAAGCCCCAGGGACACTCAGGAGGAGTTGGCTGTCAGCCTTTGATGCATACACCAGACGTCAAGTGACAGATCAGTGCTGGACGCTGCTATTAGATGTCCACTACTCTATGGGGTTCAGGTGAGGGAGTTATGTTTTTTCTTCACACTGCCATGTCCTGTGAATTATTGGGCCTGGTTTCCTGATATGATTTTAATACACCCATGTGTTCCCATGATTTCAATTTATCCCAATAAATTAATAGGGAAGTGCCCTTTCTACCCCTCAGATAAAGTCATTTCATCTTTCTGGGCTGCAGGGGTGGTGCTGGACAGCTGGTCCACCCAGGAGCTCAATCATGCCCCATTCTCGAAACGGAGTCAAAAGCTGCTTATAAAATGGAGTCTGTCTACCCTTGCCCAACTTAGCTCAAGATCCAAACACTCAGTGCAATAATGAGTATATTAAAGCAAGCAGACAATGAGAAGTGCTGCAAGGGTGTGGAGCAACTGGAATTCTTCTGTTGCTGATGGGAATGTAAAATGGTGCAGCTACTTTGGTAGTTTATCCAAAAGTTTAACATGATTTACAGTATGATCCAGAAATCCTCCTATGTGGTAATATTTACCCAAGAAAAACGAAAACTGAATCCACATAGGAATTTGTATTTGGCTGTCATGTATCAAGGACTGTGCCAAGCTCTGGGCTGCCCCTGTTTCCCAAATTTCCTTATCTGCTTCTCAAAAGCCCAAAGTTAACTGCCTTGATTAAGATCAAATGACCGTTCTGCGGAGAGCTAGGGTTCCAGCCTTTGCCTGCTTGACTCCAGTGTCTGCACTCTGAGCCAGCTCTGCTCCTGGGATTGTAAGAGAGAAAAGTGAGAGGAGGCACACAGAGGCCCTTCCTGGCTCAGCTGATAGAAGCATGACCTGTGACAGCCACAGAACAGAACTGTGCAAATGTCCACTCAACTGGTGAGTGGACAAGCACAGTATTGGGATGCCCATATAGCACGATATAATTTTACAGTGTGAAACAATGACATACACTACTGAAAAGCATGTTTCAGCAGAAGAAACTAAAAATCATGACACATAGTACAATTCTATTGACATAAAATGTCTTGAGAAGCCAGGTTCATAGAGACAGAAAGGCCACAAGTGGTTGTCTTGAGTGTAAATGGTCTGGGAAAATGGACAGTTTCCTTTACAGGTGATGAAGATGTCCTGAAATTAGACTGTGGCTATGCTTGCACACCTCCGTAACTTTACTAAATGTCATTTTAGTTTTAAAATGTTCATGCTATATAAACTATAGCTCAATGCAACGCCTAAAAACTTTGATTCCAAGCCGGGTGTGGTGGTGCATGCCTTTAATACTAGCACTCGTTCAAGGCCAGCCTGGTCTACAGAGTGAGTTCCAGGACAGCTAGGGCTACAGGGAGACCCTGTCTCAAAAAGAAAAAAAAAAAACCTTTGATTCCTAGTAGGGTGTGGCACCTTACTTGACAAATGTACCAGGATAACCACAAGGGACTGTAGATAACCACAGTGTTGCTTTATTGGCAGCAAAGTGTGTGCCGAGCAGATGGAGCCTCAGGCATCCCCAACCACACAGACCCTTACTGAGAATCCAACTCTCCCTAAGGCTTTGTGGCTAGATATTAAGCACTGTTAAGCACTCTTGAGGGTTCCATGAGCGTTCTTTCCTGAATGCAGCTTTCAGTGTTTTGTTTCCCACATACACGAGCTAAGCTGGGGGCCTAGAGAGATGGCCAGCAGTTAATGGTACTCACTGCTCTGCAGAGAGTCCCTGGCATCCACATTGGGTCACTGACAACCACCTGTAAATTCAGCTGCATGGAATCTGACATCTCTGGCCTCCCTGGGTTCCCATACTCACCCTCTCCCACCTCAGACATACAGATGCGCATGCTCCCACATACAGACACACACATTTACATGCTCCCACATATAGACACACACACACACACACACACACACATATATATATATATATATAAAACTAAAACTAATAAGTTTTTTTAAAATAAGCTAGGCTATTGGACCACCTGTTAGGCTCCTTGATGAAAGCTGACACACTCATCATCTGTGCCTAACTGCCTTGAGTGGGAGCCGTCAGACAAGCAGTCCCTTTTTGACCACTTTGAACACTCCACGATCCATCCGAGGAGCTCCACTCTAGTTGGACAACCACCGAGACAACAGCTGCTGGTGATGCCAAGACTCCTGCTTCGGGAAGCTCCACTCTAGTCGTGACTGCTCTGTGCAACTTGCATTTGCTTTGGAAGACTTGACTCTGGATATTACTTTGTGAACGTTAGAGGACCCTGCTTCCCTTGCAGCTATTCTTACCAAGAAAGAAAGGGGGAGACATCTCCCAGTGACTCAGCAAAACGTCTGGGATTTGTCCTTATGAGAGGTTTATAATTGTTCCTTATATAAGGCTTGCAATTGGTGGAACTGTAAGCTGTGCATAGACAAGGCTGTGATCGGTAGAATTATAATCTGATCACAAGGATGGCATACTCCTCCTCCACCTGTATAAATAGGTGGAGGAGGAGTATGGCACTCTTTTTTAAATTAGTCAGGGAGGCCTCTCTCCTGGGTGCTGTTCTGTGTGATGACAATAAAGGTCTAGTGAAAACTTCTCCTGGTAGTCTTTCTCCTACTTCCAGTCTTTATCATAGGCCAGTATTATTGCACAGAGAACATAAGAGCCCAAGGTTTGCCGTGCTCGCAGTGACAGTAGTGATGAGGAGGTGGCTAAGAATTCTGGAAAGCCACTGAAAGCCAAGAGCCCAGTGCCCAAAGCTCTGAGCTGTAACACTAGGAAGTGGCTGGAGAGTTCCAGAGAGCAACCAAGGACAGACTCTGTGAGGTGCTAAGACTATGAAGGATGACAGAGAAACTGAGATTACAGAAGATGAGTGGCTGTGAAGCACCCAAAGTGGGAGACCAGGCTACAAGAATTGCAAGCTCTGGTCACAAGAGCTTGAGAGAGTTTCCAAGGGTTGAAGAGCCGAGGATCCAGACACCCACGGTCCAACAACTGTAACTCTAGCCCCCAGCTCTTAAACTTTAGAGTTCTCACTCAGTGCAACCAATCTCTGCCTTGAGCACCTAGAACAATAAGCTTTTATGAATCTTAAGGCCATAAACTTCTGGATGTGGAAGCCCAGCTTGTGAGTTTCTAGAACTCAGGTTTGTCAATGCTAAGAGAGCAACCACTTGCCGATGTAATTTTTCAATCTTGATAAAGCAAAAGAACCCCCAGTCAGCTGTTCGTGACACCAGGAACACAGGTGGGCAGGGCCATCATCTTGGTTTCCCCAAGTGGAGAGTCCCTGGCTCCTGATGTGTAATCTGCTGTAGAAGTCACGCACGTCGTAGCAAGTTTCCCAGCATCCAGACCTTATGACCAAGGCCCTCTTTCACGGTTTAGCTCTTGGGGCTGAGATTGCATTATTTTGGCATGGAGACATCAGAGATCACTTCCAAGGACAAACATTGAGTCATTGAGCTCACATAAGGGTGGTTTTGTTTACAAACACAAAAATGTTGTTTAGTGACAGCCAAGCACAACAGGTATCTGCAGTTCATGTTTGAGAGAGCATATGGAATGACCCCTTTGACAGCCTCTTCCTTCTTACCTTTTTCCTTCTCTCCTTCGTTCCTCCCACCAACAGTTTCTTTTTGGCTTATTATGGTTTCTTGTGTTCTCTTTACCCCACAGCCAAGACTGTAAGGAAGCTAAGACTAGAAGGCATGAAAAGCTAGAAGAAAAATGTTTGGAGTAGACAGTACAGAAGTCAACAGGTAGAAGAGAGTGGAAGCAACTTCTATAAAACAACCAAGTTACCTCAATGATAAGGTCCAAGGACAGAGCTTTGTAAACTTGGTGGGTTTTTAATACCACAAAATGTTTATTTTTTTTTTAAATAAAAAGGTCACCTGAGGACCAGATCCTCAACTGACCTTAAGAAAACAAAAACCTGGGGCTGGAGAGATGGCCTAGCGGTTAAGAGTGCCGACTGCTCTTACAGAGGACCCGGGTTCGATCCCCAGCACCCACATGGCGGCTGAGAACTGTTTGAAACTCCAGTTCCAGGAGAACTCCAGTTCCAGGGGAATCCGACACCCTCTTCTGACCTCCGTGGCATTGCACGACATGGGTGCACAGACTTGCATGCAGACAGTACATTCATACACATACAGAAATAAATAAATAAATAAATAAATAAATAAATAAATAAATAAATAAAAGAAAACAAAAACCTTGGTTAATCTGGGCTGACTGTGTAGACTTAAGCATCCAAAGGGAAAGTAAAACCAGAAATAAATAATCAGTAAGGCCTGAGAAATTATACTTCAGATATAAAACTTGAGCTCTTAGTAAAAAGAGAGCACTGTTGTTTTGCCTGTCTTCAATTCTTACTGGTAATTGCAGCTATCCTGTGGCTGCCACTGCTTTTGCCACTCTTCAAAGACATGAGACGCAGCTTTTTTTTCTTTTTTCTTTTCTTTTATTTTCCTCTATTACTTCTTTTTTTNAAATATAAATGGTTGTTGTCCACATTTGTTTACTTAAAATCCGGATAACAATAACTTTGGGATTGGCAATTAACCAACTGTATTCTATTAATTTTTCTGTTTGTACAGTATTCATCTTGTAGCATTCTCTTTTCCCTTTAGTGAGTTATTTGACTTAAGGAAAAGTGTGCTTTCCCAAATTTTTAACAACTACACGTTCACACCCAACTGAGCGTTGGTGAATTTGACAAATGTTGAAGGTCTGCGCCTTGATTCCTGCCTAATAGGTATGTGTATACTAACAACTGCACTGTCTCATTGTTTTTTTTTTTGTCTTTGTCGTCGATAGCGGGTTTCCCTGGTAGCTTCCAGTGTCCTGGGAACTCACTATCTATAGACCCGCTGGCCTTGACAAACTCAGCGAGAAGTCCAGCCTGCCTCTGCCTCCCAAGGTGCAGGATAGGATTAATAGGATAGGTGCCACCCACGCCTGCCCTTACTGCTTTTCTGAGCATTCATGGGTCAACAACAACAAAATCTAAAATAAAAAGGGGGCGGATACAATATTATATGAAACCCTTTTTTGTACAAAACTTGCAATTCAAAATCGTAAAACTAACTAACGGGATAGATTTGTATTTCCATCAGGGTCAAAATGTCACCAACTAAAGGCTGAGAAAGAAAACGACTTTCTTTTGCATTGTGTAGGATTCTTGTAACCAGGACAGGAAGTGTCAGCAGAAATGTTGGCCCATATGAACATTAAAAGGAATAAAAACGCCTCAGACTGCTACAGGCATCAAAACCCTCGTGGATCCCTACTTGTAACAATATTTTATAATGAGTCCCTAATGAAACTTACCTTCTAAGTTCTGCAAAGTTTTAATTATGAGAGACCTTTCTTACCCCCCCCCCAGGAACAAGGAGAAATCTGATGATGATGAGGTCATTCTCTAACTGTAAATTGGAGCCACTGTTATAGAGGTAATCTCTTATAAAAACTGGTAAAACTGGGCTGGAGGATAGCCTAGCGGGTTAAGAGCCCACCAATGCTCTTGCAGAGGACCCGGGTTCGATCCCCAGCACCCACATGGCAGCTAAGAACCATCTGTAACTCCAATTCCAGGAGAACTCCAGTTCCAGGGGAATCCGAGACTCTCTTCTGACCTCCGCGGCATTGCACGACACGGGTGCACAGACCTACATGCAGACAGTACACTCATACACATACAAAAATAAAATAAAAAAAAACTGGTAAAACTGCCTTCTTTAATTGGCTAATAGACATAGGAACTGTGAAAAGGATTATTCTCTATTCAGAACCAAATATAATACTAGAGACACAGCTTTTTAACCCTCCAATATGGACTGAAGACACATGTCTCTCTAAGAATCCTCCAAACTTTCAATGCCAGATGGGGACTGCTGAGACATCTAGCTTGTGGACTGAGCAGCTACTGGGATTTTAGCCTCGTCGGAGTATAGACTACCATTGTTGGACTACCCAGGCTGTATCATGGAGACCAGTACAGGGGGAATCAAGACAGGATGCATGCTTACTGGACCTTATTTGGCGACCATGGGAGGGAAAGACCCCAGTGTGGAGTACAAGGGCAAGATTGATGGTTGTTTGGGCTTGCCAAGGAGGAACCTTCAAACACTTCCTTAAGGAAAACATGACATCTTTTAGCAAAAAAAAAAGTAAGAAAGAAAGAAAAAAGAGAAAAAAAGAAAATCCTCCAATTCACATATGCGAATGTATATATGTATATAATTATGTTTATGTATATATATATTGAAGCAATACAAGTTAGAGAGAGCAACAACAAAAGAACTGGAAAAAAAACTCTGGAAAGACTCAGAAAAAAGATGCAAGACATGTATGGCAGAGTGCAGGGACTCAGGTGGGGTGGAGGGCATGGAAAGGGAAGTGACTCTAAATTCGATTGAGAAATGATGTGTGATGTATGGAAAAAGTTTAATAACAATGAAAAAATAAATTAAAAAATTAAAAGGTCAAAGGAAAACTCAAAATCATATATAAATCAAGATCAGGAATATTGACATAAATAAGAAGTGGAGGCAGAATGGCCTTGTCTGTAGAGAAATAGGGAAGCCACTTGCCTGATAGATACTTTTGCATGCTTATAGGCAGAAATTATTTCACACTGCTATTAATTATATATAACTTATAAAACTATAAAGTCACTTAGTAAAAAGCTGGGATCAGGTAGTCAGAAAGGTGTGTTATACACAATGCAGAGTTTTCACCCCAAAGCATAAAAATTTCTCTGTAAGCCAATTCCATGGCTCCCCTTTGTTTGGGGTAATCAGTATTTATTTTTAGTGGTTCATCTCAAGCATGAAATGGCCACATTTTCAAAATTTCCAATGCATCATGGAATACTTTTGTGAAATACAGTGAAAATAAGTTGCTAGAGAAATAAAATGGCAGAAGACGATGCACGAGCCTAGAGCTTCTTATCACTAGCTTAACAAAGTTGTTCTGTCCAATTGTATGGAGGTTCTTAAAGGTAGTTCTGGGTGATTCAGGAGGTCTCGTGTCTGTCTTTTAATTTCCAAAGGATTCTCCACTCTAGCCCTCTCCGTCCTACCTGTAGTCTAATATAGGGCAGTGGTTCTCAAACTCTTTGTTCTCAGGAGTCCTTTTAAACTCTTGAGAATGCCAAAGGGCTTTAGTTTTTAAAAATTTTTATTATTCTTATTTTATGCATCTGAGTGTATTGTCTGCATGTGTGTAAGTGCACCTGTGCAGTGCCTGCAGGTAGGAAGAGGACATTGAATCCCTTGAAACTGCAGTTACAGATGATTGTTAGCTGCCGGGTGTTGGGTGGGTGTTGGGAATTGAACCCAGGTCCTCTGCAAGAGCAGCCAGTGCTCTTAACCTCAGAGCTGTCTCTCTAGTCTGCAAATATTATTTATTTATTTGTTTATTTGTATTTTTTGTATATGAGTGTATTGTCTACATGTATGTAAGTACACTCTTGTCATGCAATGCCCTTGGAGGTCATATGAGGGCACTAGATCCTCTGGAACTGGAGTGATGGACAGTTTGTTAGCCACCAGTGGGTGTTCGGAATTGAACCTGGGTCCTCTGTAAGAGCAGCCATTGCTCTTAAACTCTGAGCCATCTCTCTAGCTCCAAGAATGCCAAAGAGCTTTAAAAATAGCTACAGCAATCAATATTTATCACACAAGAAATGAAGGCCAAAAAATTAAAATTTACTTATCAGTTCATTTAAAATTAACCATAATGAATCTTTACATGATCACATTTTTTTGGTCTTTTTGAGACAGGGTTTTCCTGTAGCCCCAGCTGTCCTGGAACTCATTCTGTAGACCAGGCTGGCCTTGAACTCACAAAGATCTGCCTGCCTCTGCCTCCCAAGTGCTAGGATTAAAGGCGAACGATACCACACTTAGCGTGATCACATATTTTTAATGAAAGTTTTCTCTAAATCAATAGCAAACCAGAAGAGTGACAGTCTTTTATACATATCAAAACATCTCTTTGGTATTTGATGTCTCTTCTTTTTACTTGTGGGGAGCCCAGGGCCTATTGGGTGCACCTTCTACTTCTTCCTAGCAGACTTGGGGGGCAGCTAGACCCTGCTTCTGCTTTATCATCTTGTCCGTTATATTCTCACAGCCCAGATGATGACTTCTGCCGAACTTTGTATACTAGTGTGAGAAAAGACTGTGAAATAGGTGAATAAATTAGCTTATTAGAAAAACAACCAGATCTTAAAGCCCTTCAAAGAGGCTTTGGGGACCTGGTTAAGGACAAAAGACAGCTGGTTTAATAATACCCCTTTCATAGTCACAGGTCAACATTTAGAGTGACTCAATCTCCCAGTTTGCTTGGAACTGAGTTTTCTTGTGGTATTAGGGCTTGGACACAGGGCCTCACATAAACTAGGCAAGCACTCTGCCACTGAGCTATATCCCTAGCTCCTGTCTGAGTTTTAACACTCACAATATTCTGTCCTTGGTAGGCTTTGACCACTGGTCACTGTAACGCAGGCACATATATTTTCATTTGCATGAGCCTGGGCATCCTTGCTTCAATCTCTTCCTTCTCTACATCTTTGCTCCCCTTTCTCTAATATACTTCCAAGACCCTTCAATGAATGGGTTGAGGGAAGAGCTGTTAAAGAGATATCTGGTAGAGACAGCAAGTTGCCCACCCAGTATCCCCTTTCTTCTTCCAAGCTAACAGAAATCTCATTTTGTTCAGGAAATCCCAATCTGTTTCAGGAAAAGAAACACATCAAGCCTTGTGCAAACTAGATAGACCTACAGCACGGTTTTGAGCAAAAAGATGTTTGAGAAATTTTTTGGATGAGGCTTTTAGGAGCATGCATTTAAATCAGAGTCTAGGAAGGGACTGGAGAGATGGTTCCCTGGGTAACAGTGTTTCCTCTACGAGTATGGGGACCCTCTGATTCCTGCACCCACACAAAAAGGTGGGTGTGGCCGTGTGTACCTGTCAATCCTAGTACTGTGAAGGGTGGAGATCACTGGAGACTGCTGTCCACCAGCCTCGCACAGAGAGTGATAGAATAAGATATCCGATGTTCTTCTCTGTCTCCTGAGTGGGGCACACGTGCACACACCCACACACATACTTGTACATACACACTATACACATACACTACAAGTACACGTACTCCTAAAAAACAAATAAAACGGAGTGTAGGAGCAGTGTTAGTAGTTCAGTGTGGAATGCTTGCCCAGCATGAGCAAGGCCCTGGGTTCAACCTTCAGTGCAATGACCAACAAGAGCAGGCTCATGGCACACACACATGCTGTCCTTCGCTCTTTTCCGTATTCTTTTACTTGGAGTATTTGGAATTCTAAAGTCATGTTATAGACAGGAGGACCCAAGCCAGACCTAGAGGGAGGTCCTGGGGCCCCAGAGGCTTTGTTGTGTTGCCCCAAAAGCCTTAAGTGAATTATTTTCAAGTGTCTTCTATAAGTAAAAGGATGGAAATAGAATTAAAAATCTCCATTATGCAGGAGGCAGAGGCAGGTGGATCTTTGTGAGTTCAAGGCCAGCCTGGTCTATAGAGTGAGTTCCAGGACAGTTGGGGCTACAGGGAGACCCTGTCTTGAAAAGACAAAAAAAAAATCTCCATTGTGTTTAAGGCTCTGTTTTTCCACTTTCTTCTGCTGCCAAACACAATTCACAATCAATGTCAGATGTGCTTATTTATTCCAGAGTCTCCGTATTAAAAAATAGGAGGGGAGGCAAACATGGGCTCGTGCGTGGCGGGTGTCTAGCTGTACTCGGAACTCAGACATCCCCAGGAGCTTCTGTGGAGGAATGCCTCTTTCACCAAGTGGCTGACCATCTCTGCCCACAGTTACCAGACTCTTAGAACTGTCATCACTGAAGAGCTCAGAGAAACAGCACCAGAGGCCTCCAGGGAGGGGCTGTCCTCCACCTTCCTCCAGGGAGTTTCTGCTTCATTGCACAGACAGACATCTGGACTGACAGCTAAGGGGTCTGTGGTGAGTTCAGTGAGTTCTCTCTCTTTTTTTTTTGGGGGGGTCTTTTTGAGACAGGGTCTCCCTGTAGCCCCAGCTGTCCCGGAACTCACTCTGTAGACCAGTCTGGTCTTGAACTCACAAAGATCCGCCTGCCTCTGCCTCCCAAGTGCTAGGATTAAAGCCGTGTGCCACCACGCCCGGCTCAGTGAGTTCTCTCTTAGCAGCGTGTCAGAAGTGGCCTCCACAGATGGCTCTCACCCGAGGTGTTCTGGTGATTAGTGATCCAGGCACCACACTTCAGCAGAAGGCAGGAGCATCCTGAAGGAGTGTTGGCAGCTGCCCTGGTGGCACACGGGAGCCCTCTTCACCCCGGTCCCATTGCCAACCTTCCCTATACCTGCACCCCTGTCCTCCCGCTTCACTACAGAAAGGAAGCCTTTTAGTCTCCAGGCTGCTGGTCACGTTTGCTGTGAAAAGTAGGAGACTCTTCGTGTCACTTTACGGTTGCTTGAGGTCAGGAGGTCACCATGCTGATCACGTCTCTCTGCAGATGGGCAAAGTAACCATCTCTGGGAACCGTGCTGCACCTGCATGCTGGCCTCCCCGTCATCCTCTTTTCCCAGACCCCAGTCCAGGCTTTTCTTTTTTTTTAAATTTTATTTATTTCTATACGTATATGAATGTACTGTCTGCATGTAGGTTTGTGCACCCGTGTCGTGCAATGCCATGGAGGTCAGAAGAGGGTGTCAGATTCCCCTGGAACTGGAGTTCTCCTGGAATTGGAGTTTCAGATGGTTCTCAGCCGCCATGTGGGTGCTGGGGATCAAACCCAGGTCCTCTGCAAGAGCGGTCGATGCTCTTAACCACTAGGCCATCTCTCCAGCCCCAGGCTTTTCTTTTGGTTACAGTAAAAACAAATGTTAGGGTTAAAACAGAGATGTTGGGGACACTGAGTAAACAAGAGAGCTTGAAACTGGGTAGGAGATGGAAAGGGTGATTAGACAACAAGGAGAGGGTGTTGGCAAACAAGAAAGCTGGTTTCGACAGGCTCTGACAGGCCTCCAGACCCCCCCCCACTAAAGAACATGCACACAGCATCCTTTCCCTCCCCTGCTAGTGAACTTTCAACTTTATGATGATTTTTTTTTTTTTTTGGTTCCTTTTCGACGGGTCTCCCTGTAGCCCCAAGCTGGCCTGGAACTCACTCGATAGACCAGGCTGGCCTCTTGAACTCACAAAGATCTGCTGCCTCTGCTCCCAAGTGCTAGGATTCAAGGCGTGCGCCACCCGCCTGGCGATAGTTAGATTTTTATATAAATTCTTGTACTCACTGCATCTAGCTGTAATGGACTGAGCCGTGGGTAATGGGGGTTTCTAGGAGAGCTTCCTCCTACCCCAGGAAGGGGACGACCCCGAGGGTGAGTAGGGGCAGGGAGATGAGATGACGTCCAGCCACTAGCGACTGCCCTTTGCCATCGCTGCTCTCTGAGTTGCCCCCCTCTCTGCAGGGCTTGTTTTGCTTTTGTTTTCTCACCTGCTGAAATAAACCTTGAGTACCTGCTTGCTTACCTGTGCCCTGGTGTGAATTCTTCTCGGGAACAGAACAGAGGCTGCTACTGTGGTTGGGGTTGGAGGTGATGCGGGGTTGTGGGGGGAGGATCTCCTCATCTATAGAGATCATATCCTGCTTAGCACACTTGCTGCTGTTCTCCAAACCCTGACCCAGGTTAAGTAAGTAGCAGTCCAGAGTCTCTGAACAGAAGGGGTCCGCCTGCATTTCTTGTCCATCATCAAACGTTCCCTAGTGCTTGTCCTTGCATGGATGTGTGCTGCAGGTGAGGGCCATGGAGACGTGTGGCTGTTCTCCAGGGCTCCAGGTCAGACGGGGACAGTCTAGAATGACGGCTCCTGTGTGGCCACTGCTTCTGCAGCACTCTTTCTCCCAGAACCTTCTAAGAATCTTATTTGTTTAATTTATATGTGTATGAGTGTTTTGCCAAGATGTAAGTGCAGTGTGTGTGTGTGTGTGTGTGGTGTGTGTGTTGTGTGTTAATGCCCGCGGCCGCTTAGGAAAATGGGTGTTAATATCCCCTGGGTTGGAGTTATGGATGGTTGTTACTACCATGGGGTGCTGGGGATGAACCTGTGTCTTCTGGAATGAACAGCAAGTGTTTTTTTTTTTTTTTTTATTAACATGTTTTTATGTTTTATTTTTTTTGCAAGAAGAAACACTTAAATTTCATGTCAGATCACAAACAAAAGGAATCAAATCCACATGCCAAAAGCACAAAGAAAAATCAACAACATGGGAAAACTGCTGAGCCATGTACCTTGCCTCCATTTAAAAATATTTTTTTTATTATTTTTATTTTATGTGTATGTGTACTGCTGCAACTGTTTGTAGGTGCAACTGTGCTGTGCAATGCCCACGGAGGTCAGAGGAGGGCGTTGGAGCCTCTGGAGTTATGCACAGTTGTTAGCTGCCATGTGGGTACTGGGAACTGAACCCCAGACCTCTCCAAGAGCAGCCAGTGCTCTTAACTGCTGAGCCATTTCTCCAGCCCCCTTCTAAGAATCTTAAAGAGTGTGATCTTGTTTTTCTCTTTTCTGAGCATCCAGGCCTCCTCCATTTTATCCCCTAAGGCTCTGTGAGGCTCTAGTGCCTTCGGCTCAGGCAAGAAACAATGCTTCCCTATTATTACATATGACAAGTTAATACTTCTCAAGGTTCATCAGAACAAGAATTTTCTGTATGCGTATGTGTGCAAATGTGGATACATATGTAGATTTGTGTGTTCATATGTACATCAGGGAGGAAGGTGGAAGGCTGGCTGAGAGCAGGGACATAAAGCACAAAGCTATGGGGGGAAAGGGTACAGCCGGCTCTTGGAAAGAAGAGTCAGCGAAGGTCCTGAGGAGATAGCACAAACAGACCCCGAAATAACACAGGCTCTGGGTCAGCCTGCTGGGACCTGTTTGAGCGGTAGGGGGCGGGAGGTGGGAGGCACTGGAAGCCTTGTGCTCCAGGTGTCCCTGCAAAGTCAAAAGCCACTAATGGAAATAACCACCAGGCATGATTTTTCATGCTCGGATTCCAATCATAGACCTGTCATCCAAGAAGAATATTGAAGGGGAAATCCCATTTCTTTTTAAACCAAATGTTCGCCACAGAAGCCAAAGCCTGTGGAAACAAAGCTGACTGGAAAGACTGAGTATACATTGTTCTGGTTCCTCGAGTGAGAGGTGGCAATACTCATCACTTAATGAGAGACAACTTGCCAGCGGGGGGCCTGCCACACACAGCAGTGACCTTTCTTGGTCTCTTGGACCAGAGTCTCCATTCACAAGAGAACATGTGGCCATCTGGTCTTTGTGGGCAGACAGATGTGGGTCTTGGCTGGTGGTGGCCTTGGCATTCGTGCTGACTGTGATGAGGAAACGAGGTAGAGGCATTGCACAGCAGAGGCGGGCAGTGGGAATGTCAGAGCCAAGCAAGGGGCTCTGGGCCACTCTCAGAGAAAAGCACACAGGCCAGTTCATATTTCTGCTTCTGCAGGTCAGCCACATGTAGGAAACTTATTAGAAAACAGTGAGACAAAGAAGGTTGAAGGGGCAATCGTCTGAGCACACTAGGAAGGGCCAGGCAGCCAAGGTGTCCTCTGATCTGTCACATGTAACTCATGACCACTGATGGCTCCTAGTCCACAGTTCTAAGGACTTATGTGCACTAGTTTTAAGAAGTTTCACAATAATCTGGAGATACAGGGCTAGGAGAATCTCCCTCTTAGGCTCAGAGAGGTTGGGTAAGCCATAGTTAATCAGTGCCCCTGAAATTTTGCCATTTATGCTAGCCACACAAACCTTGTCTAAGACAGCCCTGTCTGACCTGGGACCCCCAGGCTTCACGCATCCCAGGAAGACTATGAATGTGACCCAGTACATTTGTAGATGGCAAGGTCATGTCTCAATGTCAAAAAGTTGGACTCCTCCCATCTAAGACTGTCATTTGGTCTGTTTTAGAGACCCAGGGAACACCACAGTGTAGGTGAACTTTGTCTGTCTGGTCATCTGTAATGTGTGAAGCGGGGCCTGGGGAAGTCGGGCTCAAGGGGAATACATGGGAGGCATTGCTTTGGGAAGAATTTTAACTCCCTCTGTATGGCTCAGCCTTGGTCTCCACTTTAGCTGACTGAGGTGGAAGTTCTCATCCTCATGACATCACCAGCAGGGAGTGCTGGTGATGGACAGTTCCTGCAAATGTTTCATGACCATTTATTGATCAAAGGTGTCTATAATAGGAAACCACAGTGCCCATCAGACTTTGGGACAAGACCAACCTCCCGTGTGGTTCAGACTATAAGAGGCAAGCCGGATCCAGTTCTTGGCACCATAGTTTAAAGGAATTACTGTTTCATCTTATTTAAAATGCTTTAAATTTTTATAAAGCTTTTTATTTTTTGAGACTAGATCTCATGCATCCCAGGCCAGCCTTGAACTTGTTATGTAGCTGATACTGGCCTTGAACTCCTGATTCTATTGCCTCTATCTTCAGAGTGCTGAGATTATTGACATGCTTCACCACACCTAGTTACTTTCCTGTTTGTGAATTACAAGTACTGCATGCTCACCATAGAACATTCAAGAAATGTATACAGAATGTAAAAGGACTATCATATAATACCACCAATTATATCTATGCACTGCTCACATTCCTGTTCTAGGTATTCATGTGCACATGTGCGTGCATACATATGTGTCTGGATACTGCACATGCATAATACTGAATATCCAAACAGGTTGTTCCTTTATTACCCAAACGACAATGTTTTGCAGTGAACAGTGATTCATCCTTATGTGGATGAGACTTGTTTTATTTGCCTGCGTTCCACACTAAAGGCTCACACTTCAGAGAAGAGCTGTAAGAACCAACTTGGCTGCGTATATGACCATTGCTTTTGGATGGATTTTCGAAAGTCAAGGTCTAGAACCAAAAGCTAAGGACATTGTCAACTTCCTCAGCATGCTTGCTAAAGCACCAGCCCAACTTCAAGGGGCTTTGACGCAACAGAACACAACCAGGGTGAGGGAGTGGCCAGTTTGGAAATCAGCTCCTGGAAGAAACTATTGGAGGAGCCAAGCTGCTGAGCCAAGGAGCTGCCTCGCAAATCTGAAGAGCTCTCCTGTGAGGAAGGGACTGTGTTTCTTACAGATGCCTCCACGTGGTGAGAGAGCACTCGTGAGAGCTGGAGATGCTACGAGGAGCAGATCTGGTTTAACATAAGGAGCAAGTCTTTAATTTTCAAGAGAAGAGCCAAGTTTAGTGTGGGACAGAGAGCTTGTCTCCACACTTCACCGTGAAACTCTCAGGGCGTTTTCTTTTTCTGGATAACGAGGCATACATTGCCCTCCAAAGCATATGGTTTTGGGCATGTGCTTTACTGAGAATACGCATGTAGTTGGGGTGTGTATAGGTCATATGACAGAATCCCACACTTAAAAAGGTCTAGGGAGGGCTGAGGAGAAGGAGCAGTAGATAAAGTGCTTGCTATGCATATGTGAGGACAGGAATTCCCACATTAAACACAACATGCTGGGTAGGCTGGGTGGCCCACCTGGAAGCCTCGCTCTGGAGGCAGAAGCAGCGGATGCTGGGGAAGGCCAGCTAGCTCTGGGTTCAGCGGGAGACCCTGCCTCAGTAAACACAGTGGAGAGCAACTAAGAGCACAGCCGATGTTGACCTCCGCATGCCTGCTTACACATGTCTCCTATGTACATACACACATGGATCCACACTCACACACATACACATGCAAAAACAGAAAAGCAAGCAAGCAAAAGGTGGCAGAGAGAGAATTCCAGAGATCCAACATCACATTCTCATTGGATGCAAGCTTTGAAAATGTATTTCCCAGCGCTTATGTTCTTTAATCTGTTCTCTCTCTCTCTCTCTCTCTCTCTCTCTCTCTCTCTCTCACACACACACACACACACACTCATGGGCCTGTCTAATGAGCCTCAATTTGAGGTAGAGAATTTGCCTCTTTTCACAGCTTGTAGAGTTCCATATCCGTGTTCACTGTGTTGAGCTGTTGAGAGCGCTAGTGCTTCTCAGTGCTAGCACTTTGATTTTCTTCATGTCTTCATCATTTTTTATAAAGCGATAGAGTATCCTACAAGAAACCATCTAAGTGCTTAGGAGAAGCCACAAAATGGGGCTGAGTGGACTGGGATTGGAGCTCCTGAGGGCTGGCAGGAAAGGCTGTCGTGCTGATGCGGTGCGGACGTGATGTTCCCACTTCAGGCAGTATGGTGTAGACGGTGTGGACGCGCAATTGTCCACACAGAGCACACTGTGTGTGTCCACTGTCCTGCACAGGTGGGGTGCCAGAATGCTGGGCAACACAGAGAGATGCCCCCTATCCTGGCATGGCACAGTGTGGGCAATGCACCTTCTTCAACTGTCCTTAGCGGGGTTTGTTTTCAAATGAGCAAGCTCTGGATCTGCGTGGCCATGCCCAGAACTGGGTTATGGAGTTCGGGTTAGGGAAGGAAAGAACATTGTTAAGGTCTTCAAGACAAATACACTCTGAGGGGGAGGAGACAGAGGGCTCTAGCTTCCTCCATTCACCAGCTCAATGTGCCTTGGTGAGACAGCCAACTATGGGTGCCTGAAGTTGTGTCTAGAACGTTCTCCATGGCTGGGAGTGCTAAATGCAGGGCCTCCCCCACTGAGTCCAGTGCCAGTAAATGGGTGCATTCTATGTGCTTCTCTGCTTTCTTAGCAAAGGGGTTGGGAATTGAACAGAAGCCAAGACTGCTTTCATGTACGTGGGGATCCGCTCTTCCCCTGGCCCAAAGTCAGGGTGAGCTTCCATGGAGATGGAGTCAGAAGCTGGTTTTATGTTTATTTATTTATTTATTTATTTATTTATTTATTTATTTATTTTTTCTTTTTTAGCTGCTTCCAGCCAGAGGTGTTGGCTCCAATTGCTGCTAAGGACATCAGCTGTGGAGACTGGGGTGCTAGGACAGCCGCAGAGTGGAGCCCTAGCCGGTCAGACTGCAGCTGCAGGAGAACGGAGAAGGAGGTGCATGGTTTCCACTTTCACTAAGCTAGTCTCAGGGGAGCAGATCTCTGGGCTCCCCTCGTTTATATCTTGTCCTAGGTAAATGAATATGAAGCTCTCCTTCCCCAACACAACCTCCATCAGTGTCCTCCATGAACCCACTCCTCAGGTCTTTGCTTTGGTTCCAAAGATAACTGTATTCTAGCATAGGACAAAGACTTCTTTCATTGATCCACCATCTCAAGCACCACTGTACCAGGCTCTAGACCGGATGGGCCCATCACTAGCCAGGCTCTAGACTGGATGGGCCCATTACTAGCCAGGCTCTAGACTGGATGGGCCCATCACTAGCCAGGCTCTAGACCAGATGGGCCCATCACTAGCCAGGCTCTAGACTCCCACATTCAGGCTGAACAGACTCACCAGGGGCTCTGACCGCTGAGCCAAGGCTGGGATTCATATTCTGTCTAAATGGGCCCAGACCAGGGAGTGTACCAAAGGCATGTGGAGCCCTCTGGAAAGCAGTATCTGTCTTAATCAGGTCTGTATCCACCATGGCTGTATCCACCATGGCTGTATCCACCATGGCTGTATCCACCATGGCTGTATCCACCATGGCTGTATCCACCATGGCTGTATCCACCATACCTGTATCCACCATGCCTGTATCCACCATGCCTGGTACGTTAGGTGCTCAATGAAAAGCTGTTGAAAGGATTACTAAAACCCAATCCTCAGAGGATAGCAGGGGTTGTAGCACATCTTCCGGAATGAGTGTGGGATGAAGGACTCAGGATAGTGCTGTCCTTGCCAATGTCTTCATCATGGCTTTTTAAACAGCAGCCCTGCTGGCTTCTCCCTTACAGTTCTAGCTGTTCCTCTGTCTTCCTTGCTAGTTCTCACTGTTCAGTGTCAGAATGTCTCTCACTGGCCCCTCCTATCCTCTTTGTAACCACTCTCTCAGAGCTAGCCGCTCCCCATCCGGGACGCCAGGCATCCCCTCTATGCTTGAGAGCTGGGAGGTTGTCTCTGACGTTGCGACGTTGATGACTTCCCGTGGAACACCAATAGATGGCTCAGTCATGACTTATGTAACAGAAAATTACTTCCCTTTCAGCCTCACGCCCCACGATGCTTCTGCTTTTCCACTGTTTGTCCATCTCAGTAAATCACAGGAGACCACCAAGTCAAGGCTGGCCAGGATGAAGCCATGAACTGTCAAGGGCACCACGTATCAAGAGCCTCTCAAAGCTGTGGATGTAGCTCAGTGGGTAGAGCCATGGCCTAGTATACAAGAACTCCTCCCTCGAAGGTGCCCACTCTGCACTGTGTGACACCACAAACGATAGTCTCCCTAGATTCCCTGCTCCGGGTGGCTGGCCTGCCTCGCTCTACCCTCTTCTGTGTGGACCAGGTTGCTCTAGCCAAGTGCCTAGAAGGCATATTTGTTACCTTTCACGTTTCACTGCATGCAGACAGTCTTTCAGGAAGTCATGTTGAATCTGCCTCTCAAACTTTGCAGACACATCCATCCCTCTCCACTACCGTTCCTCATTATCTGTCCCCTGGACCACTCAGTAGGCTGCCCCGGTGCCATTCTTGGCTTCCTCCAACCTATTTGCTACAAAGCAGTCAAAAATTCAATTTTTATTTTTATGAAAGTAACACACGGACATAGTTTTAAAAAGACAAATGGTTCTACAAAGCCTATAATAAAAACAGCGGGCCCCTGCTGCAATCTTCCTCAGTCCCAATTCACACTTCCCAGAGGTGAACACATTCAACAATGTGGGCAATTTCCACCATTCTTACACTGCTAACATTTGATTTTTAGGTTTTTAGTTATTTTCTATTGAATTGAAGACACAAGATGAGATTTATCCTCCTGTCACCCCGCCACCACACAGACAGCTCCCACTAACAGCTTTCCAATACAGTCATGACAAAGTCAGAAAAAGCCACTGGTCCTGGTTCAGTTGCTTGCTCGTGTGAGGTGGGAAGGGTTTCTCCTGCAGCTCAGAAGTGGAACTTCTTGAGTTCTTCTTGGAGAGAGAGGCTTGCTAAGACTCAGGAAGTAAATAAAACACAAGATTCACAAGACTCTTCCACAACGTTATAGAAGCAGTTCATTTTCGGCTCATCTTCCAAGATGGCTGACCCTGTCTCTATCCTTTCTGTGTCCCACTGTGTGGTGTCTCGTCTGCTGTCATCTTCTCAGGTTATTTTCAAGGAGGGCCTTGAAGTCCTGGCCCTTCCGTCTTCACTTTCTGAGTAGCGCTGATGGAGCAGAATTAACCTGGGAAAATGACGGTAATAAATTTCTCCACCTGTTCGCTATTGACAATTTCTGTCTAGAGATGTTAAGAATTTCCTTTATATGTGGAACTATTTCCTACCAGTGCCTCCTGGCCAGTTGGACAAGGACTTGTTCATTCATTCATTCATAAATCTAAAAAAAAAAAAAAAAATAACAAAAAAAAACCAAAAATAAATCAATATCAGCAGATATCAGGGCCAAGGAGCCTTAACAAATTATTTCTGTTCTCTGAGATTGGGAGTAACCACAGGGGCAAGTTCAGGTGTGGAAGGACCCAGCATTTCTCCTTCTCAGTAGCAAAGCATATCTGGTTTCACTTTCTTTTGAAACATCTAAGAAAGGAGGTGGAGGAAATAGAGCATCAGTCCTAATCCAGAGCCCTCTCCCATTTTGGCGGGCTTTCCATCCGCCCACTGCTTTGTCCTTATCTTTACTTCATTTGCATACACCCAGACAGAGTCTGCCTGGTTCTATATAAAGTCCTGGGCACAGCTTTTTCTCACTCTTGCTTAACTCTCTGCCTGAGCCTGACTCTCAGTTTGGGGCCCAGCTCCCAAATGTTCCTCCTCTTTAAAGGCAGACTCTCTCGCGCTCTTCAATGGGAAGTCATCTTGGAAATCTCTCTCCTTCCTTCTCCTACTCTTTGGAGGCAGACTCCGACCTGTTCCTGTTCCTTGGTGATAGACTGGCTCTTGCTTGTATCTCATGGCCACTAAGAGCTTAAGGTTGCCGCGTTCACCCTGGCATCCTCTTGGTTTGCATCCTGTGACCACTGAGAACTCAGAACTATCGATTCCATTCCTCTCCATTTTTTTCTGGAGTGATGAAGCAAGAATCTTAGAAAGTCCTGCTGTGTCACTGCAATTTCAGGCTTTCATCACCATGCTCATTTTATTTATTCATTTTTTATTTTTTTGCTCATTTAAAAAAATATGACACTCATGCCAGGTGTGGTGGCACAGGCCTTTAATTCCAGAATGCAGGAGGCAGAGGCAGGCGCATCTCTGTAAGTTCAAAGCCAGCCTGATCTACATAGCGAGCTCCAGGCCAGCTGGAATTAAAGGGAGACTGTTTCAAAAAAGACCAAATATACAGCTATGAAGCATGTTTTAAGCTGATGGTATTTATGAAAGAGACAAAAAGCATGACATGAGATTGCAGTGGTTAGATCAGGGACTTGACAAGACCACCTGAAGCACAGCTCTGTTCACAATAGCAAAAAGCTGGAACCAACCCAAATGCCCCTCAACTGATGAGTGGATAGAGAAAATGTGGTACATCTACACAATGGAGTTCTATGTAGCAGTAAAAAAAAGACAACATCGGGGCTGAAGAGATGGCCTAGCAGTTAAGAGCACCAACTGCTCTTGCAGAGGACCTGGGTTCGATCCCCAGCACCCACATGGCAGCCGAGAACCATCTGAAACTCCAATTCCAGGAGAACTCCAGTTCCAGGGGAATCCAACACCTTCTTCTGACCTCCGCGGTATTGCACAACACAGGTGCACAAGCCTGCATGCAGACAGTACATTCATACACATACAGAAATAAATAAATTTAAAAAAATAAAATAAAAAAAGACAACATCATGAACTTTGCAGGTAAATGGATGGAACTGGAAGATATTATGCTAAGTGAAGTAACACAGTCCCAGAAAAACAACGACGAATGGTGTCCCTCGTCTGTGGATACTAGCACCAATAACCTAGCTGTAAACATTTCTTGTTGGGAGTGATGCATATTGGAAAGAACAACAATACCAACAACAGAAAAGACTGCATCTGACTGAAAGGGTGAATCTGGTGGGCTGGGGGGGTGGTTGGGAGAGGGACACGGGTCTAGATTTGATTTCTAACATAATCTTCTACAAAAAAATGTAAAACAATAAATTAAAAAAAAAAAAACCAGAAAAAAAGCATGGCATATTGGGGAGGAGGCAGAGTGCCAGAGTGGTGCAGCTTGGATCTCAATAGAATAAACAGGGAAGAGATGGCCCATGAGAGAGACTTCCTGAAGGATGGGAGGGAGCTGGGAGCTGGGTCGAGGAAGAGCTTTTTAGAAGGAAAGAAATCAGCCAGGTGTGATGGCACACGCCTTTAACCCTAGTAGAAGGTAGAAGCAGGCAGATCGCTCGCTATGAGATCAAGGCCAGCCTGGTCTACGCAGGAAGTTACGGGTCAGCTGAAGCTAGAGGGAGACCCTGTCTTAAAAACAAGAAGACAGTAAGGAAGGAAGTTATGTGTGCAAAGGCCAGTGGAGCATGCTGTGGCAGAGAGGTCACTGCTCTGGCAATGAAATGATGGAGAAGGAAAGAAAGAGAGTCAGAGAGACTCTTGAGAGGTAGATGTCGTGAAGCCTTGAAAATTCTTGTTGCAGCTTGAATATTTTTTTTACTAGGTGAGATGTGAACTTAAAGGGCTATGGGCAGAGGAATGGTGGAGTCTGATGTGACTGCTTATCACGGAGGTTCTGTCTGTTAGCTAATAGATTATAGGGGAGGGCAAGGGGGAGAAGCAGGTGTTCGTAGTGACCTGGGTGTGAGATGACAGTGGCTTAGACAAGGCTAGAAGCAGAGTCAATGAGAAGTGGCTGGACACTGGGCGTATACCTAAGGTGGTCCCCTTAGAATCTCCCCAGTGTTCCAAGGAAGTATGAGAGAAAAGAGGAGCCCACGTTGACTTCACCAGTTTTGACCTGAGCTTTTTGGCAAAGGCTGGCAGGGAGAGCTTTCGGAAGTTCAGCAAAGGCTGGAAGGGGTCTGAGTTAGACTTCTGAGTACCCAGAAAAGGATGGCATGAAATCTAGTCAAGAGCAGGGAAACAGAGAGATTTTCTGTCTGTTTAATGATAATCTGGAGGCAGAGTGTTTCAGGCAGAGGGAAGAGCTGGACAAACACCCCAGCAGAAAGCACGCTTGGCAGAAGGCCAGTGTGTCTGGGAGATGGCTGGACAACAGCTGGGAAGAAGCCGCATCATGTGAGTTCTCCGTGATGTGGAGCTTCAGGTTTTCAGAGTAAATTTAATTCTCTCTCTCTCTCTCTCTCTCTCTCTCTCTCTTTCTCTCTCTCTGGTATGCAGGTCTGTGTGTGTGTGTGTGTGTGTGTGTGTGTGTGTGCCGCGCATGTGTGTGTGAGTATGTGTGTGTGTATGACAGAGAGAGAGAGACAGAGACAGAGACAGAGACACAGAGAGACACACAGAGAATATGCTGACATGGGGAGTCTATCTTGATCCCTCTCCACTTGTTTTTTGAGGCAGGTCTCTCCTTGAACCCAGAGCTCACCCATTGGCTACACTAGCTAGTCTTCCAACTCCAGTGATCTGCCTATCGCTGGCTCCCCCCAGTAGTAGGGTTACAGGCTTTGCCACCATGCCCTGCTTTTAAATGGGTGGTTGGGAGCCAAGTTAGATGACAGGCACTTTATCAATTGAGCCATATCCCCAACCCCAGGACTGAACTCAGAGAATGAGAGTTGGTCCCTCAAAAAAGAACAAGAGTGAGCTTCTGGCCAAGGAGTCTGCCTCCCAAGAAAGGGAGAGAATTTGCCACTAAAGACGGAAGCAGGTCCATATCATTATGGAGAACTTGCTTAGTTTCTTCCCACCCTTCCCACCTGTTGTCTATCCAACTCCCAGCATCCTCCATTCCAGACACACTGGCCTTCTGCCAAGCCTTTTCCCTGATGAGGCTGTTTGCCTAGCTCTTCCTTTTTTTCTGGAACTCTGTGTCTCCAGCTTCGCTTCCACATGGCTTCCTCCTTCTTCCCATTCAGGTCTTAGTTTAGATGTCACCAACTGAAGAAGCCTCCCTGACCATGCAGCTCACCACCATGTACACCACCAGCTCCATCTCATCACCTTGCTTGGTTGTTCTCACAGCACTTTCCTCAAAAAGTTCTCATTTGTATATAAAGGTGTGGCGTACACCTTTAATCCCAGAACTCAGGAGGTAAGGGAAGGCGGATCTCTGTGAGACTGAGGCCAGCCTGGTCTACATAACGAGTTCTAGGCCAGCTGAGGCTATAAGGAGACCCTGTCTCAAAAAGACCAAAAAAATTCTTTTGTAGAGCAATGAAAACCCCCCATGTGGCCGTAATATGCAGATATTTCTCACAGACTTCTGACTCTATTTGCTTCTAGCTAAATAGATCTATGAAGGGTGAAAGAGATTTAAATGAGGTGGAGAATGCTTCGCAGATCTCTGTGTATCCCCGGCACAGTTTGACCTTGATTTGTAAAATAAAATATGTAGGGAATTATTATTATTTAATATATTTGTTATTTTTTATTTTATGTTGAGTGTATTGTCTGCATGTAAGTGTACCTGTGTTGTGCAATGCCTACGGAAGTCAGAAGAATGCATTGGATCCCTTGGAACCGGAGTTAAGGATGGTTGTTAGCCACCATGTAGCTACTATGATTTGAACCCAGGTCCTCTGCAAGAGCAGCCAGTTCTCTTAGCTGCTGTACCGTCTCTCCAGCCTGGGAAATTACTTTTGTGGGCACCTTTATAGAGTTTTCCTTCCCATGACTTTATGTTTTAAAACATTAAAAAATCCTTAATATCGGGGCTGGAGAGATGGCCTAGCAGTTAAGAGCACCAACTGCACTTGCAGAGGACCTGGGTTCGATCCCCAGCACCCACATGGCGGCTGAGAACCATCTGTAACTCCAATTCCAGGAGAACTCCAGTTCCAGGGGATTCCGAGACCCTCTTCTGACCTCCGAGGCATTGCACGACACGGGCGCACAAACCACACAGACAGTACATTCATACACATACAAAAATAAATAAAATTTAAAAAAATTTTTTAAAAATCCTTAATATCTTTTCCATTTTTGTGACAAAATAAATACCCATTCAGAGCCAGCAAGATGGCTCAGTAAGTACAGGGACTTGCCACCAACCCCAAGGACCTGAATTTGATTTCTAGGACCCACATGGTAGAAGGAGAGGGCCGACCCCCATGAATTGTCCTCTGACCTCAGTGGGCCTCGCCAGGCTGTGCATGCACTTGTGTGCATACAAAAATATGTAATAGAAATTTTTACTAAAAAAGATTTACCTCCCTCAACTGATGAGTGGATAGAGAAAATGTGGTACATCTACACAATGGAGTTCTATGCAGCAGTAAAGAAAGATGACATCATGAACTTTGCAAGTAAATGGATGGAACTAGAAGATATTATGTTAAGTGAAGTAACACAGTCCCAGAAAAACAAACAATGAATGGTATCCCTCGTCTGTGGATACTAGCACCAATTACCTACTTGTAAGGCAAACTGAGCAACCTTAATGTTATATTCCTCATGATCTGAAAACAAGTGTGCTCTTATATTGTGAATCCCTTAACAGGTTCTAGAATTAAGCTACCATTTATTTTCAGAATTAGGCAGTTTTGGTATATGGGTGGAGGGTATGTAACAATAAAATCAGAAGAATGAGGAAAAAAAACTACTGTGTCATGATATTGTGTCTAACCATAGTATCTATCTTATGGGAGTGCTTCTTAGTATTTCTTATACAAGGTTGCTTGAGCTTTTGTCCAAGCCTTTTCTAAAATATTACACAGAAGTTAAAAGTATCAGGCTGCTGTAACTTAGCCTTTCTGGATGCCTAATAACCATACTTAATGGCCATACCAATTTGGCTGAGGGTCCTAAGGGATAACTTTGTTCCTTGCCCCCAGCAGTCAACTAAGTCCCAGGGGACTATACATGGGGACATCTTTTGGAATGTCCTGCATACCTGGGTCACCAGTCTTCCTGTGCAGGGAGGTCTTGGAGATCCACTAACGGGTCTTCGGCCATTATATATAAGGAGGAAAGTCTGCTCATGCTTCAAAAAGGGAAGCCTGGTCTAGCAAGACCTGACTTTGTCCTCAAGTGGAGGGAACTGGTAAATGAAAAGCCAAAAGGAGCCAGGGGCTCCCCCCCCCCAAAAAAAAACCCTGAGGACCAGATCCTCCACTGACCTTGAGAAAACAAAAACCTTGGTTAATTTGGGCTATCAGTGTGGCCTTAAGCATCCAAAAGGAAAGTATAACCAGAAATAAATAATTAGTAAGACCTGAGAAATTGTACTTCAGGTATAAAACTTGAGATCTTAGTAAAAAGACAAAAATTTAAAAAAAAGCACTGTTGTTTTCCTGTCTTCAATTCTTACTGGCAAATGCAGCTACCTTGTGCCTTCTACTGCTTTTGCCATCCTTGAAAGACATGAGACGCAGCCTTTCAACCTTCCAGTATGGACTGAGGACTCATGTCTCTCCAAGAATCCTCCAAACCTTCAGTGCCATATGGGGACTGCTGAGACATCCAGCTTGTGGACTGAGCTACTACTGGGGTTTCAGCCTCTTCAGAGTATAGACTGCCATTGTTGGACTACCCAGGCTGTATCACGGAGACCAATACAGGAAGATCAAGACAGGATGCGGTGCTTACTGGACCTCATTTGGTGACCATGGGAAGGGAAGACCCCAGTGTGGAGCACAAGGGCAGGACTGATGGTTGTTTAGGCTTGCCAAGGAGGAGCCTTCAAACACTTCCTTAAGGAAATCATGGCATCTTTCAGTCTAATAAAGAAAAAAAACTCATAAGCTGAAGATGCTATGATGTCATAATCTTGATAGATGCATATTTTGGAGTGACGCAAATTGGAAGGAACAACAACAACAACAACAGACTGGGGCAAAGAACTGACTGAAACAGTGAACTTTTGCCTGAAACAGTAAACTGCACTGAAAATTTTAAAAGAGACTGAGAAAAAGATGAAAAACATGTTTGGCAGAATGTATGAGCTATGGTGGGGGGCAAGGAAAGGGGAAATGGGCCTAGATTTGATTGGGGAATTTTGTATGAAATGCACAAAGCTTCAATAAAATTGACTTTGGAAAAAAAAAGAAAGTAAAAAAAAAAAAGATTTTTTTTTTTTAAGCCAAGCATGGTGGCACACGCCTGTAATCCCAGCACTTGGGAGGCAGAGGCAGGTGTATCTCTGTGAGTTCAAGGCCAGCCTGGTCTACAGAGTGAGCTCCAGGCCAGCTGGGACTAAAGGGAGACCCTGTCTTAAAAAGACCAAAAAAAAAAAAAAAGATTTTTTTAAAAAACCCAGACAAAAGCAGCTTAAGGGAGAAGGGTCTTATTTTGTCCCACAGTCCCTGAGGACAGACCCTCATGAAGGGAAGTCCTGGTGGCTGGAGCAGGAGACAGCCGTCACATGGCATCCACAGTCAGGAAGCAGAGGATGGTGAATGCTGGCCTTCAGTTAGCTTGCTCCGTTTTATGCAGTTCAGGACCCCTGTCCAAGGAATGGTGCTCCCGTCTTTCAGGGTAGATCTTCCCACTTCACTTTACCTAGTCAGGATAATCCTTATTCACATGCCCCGAAATGAACCAAATCTAGAAGACCCTCCACAGCTGTGGCCTGAGGTTTGGCTCTTAGGGGATTCTAGGTCCAGTCAGGTGGACAGTCGACACCAGCCAGCACATTTATCTCTTGACCGTTTCCATACAAAGCTTGTTGACATCTATTGCATCAGCCATGATCTCATCCAGAGATAAGAACCACTGATACAGAATAAGGAAGTGGTTGGAATTAGACAGTAAGCAACGTAGGAGCCTGAGGAGAGACCTGTAGAAACCTGATGTGCTGTGTCTAGGCCTGAAGTTACCACAGAGGAATACAGTAACGGACACCTAAATGGATTTCCTCACACAAATTTATATGTGACCACTCTCAGCCAAAAATGAAGATAATTCCAGTAAAGACATTCCCAAGTTAGCAAAATTAACCCAGTTAACATCACTGATATTTTCAAGTTTAGATCTTTCTCTTCACACAGGCTCTGGTCCAATATATGGTAAATATTTATCTTTTTGTGAGATACTGGCTTATGTTCATCATAGGCTTCCCTCTGATGGAGGAAGAGGTGTCTTTCCTTCCATCCTGGTGGCCAGCTTCCCCAGGGACAGCCGCCTTTGTCCAAGGTTCCTCCATCTGCCCTCTATGAAGCCAGCTCCACGTGATCTTGAAGAACTTCCGTGTTTCTCTTTCCCAGTCACTGTCCACTGGCAGGGCCAAGCTGGGGTCCTGAACTGGCAAGAACCCCTCAAGAGAGAGAAGAGGCACAGTCCTGAAGGCAATGCCTGCCCTTCCTTTCCCTTCCCTGGAAATTTAGTTCACTTAGACATGATGGCTGCCACACCTTCATCAGCTACTTTTGTGTTACTATGACCCAAGTACTTGACAGAAACACCTTAAGGAGGAAATTTTTATTTTGGTTCATGGTTTTGGAGAGATTTCAGTCCTTCACAGCAGGGAAGGCATGGTACACATGACAGGAATTTGTCCCAGAGTGTGGACAGGAAGCAGGGGTAGTATAACCTTCAAAGTCTTGTCCTTACATCTGAAAGTCTTCAGTCTTCAAAATAGTGCCACAAGCTAGGGACTGAGCATCCAAGACTGGAGCTCATAGGGGACAGATCAGACTTAAACCATAACAGTAGGTCTCTTACACCTTTTAAAAAGTAGGATTCCCACCCCAGCCCCAATTTATTTATCTTTTCATTTCTAGTTGTTGCAGCAGAAAGAGCCTGCCACAACCTTCCTTTCCTTCCTGGAGACGGAAGGTAGATCTGATTAAGGTTGCCCTCTTGTTCAACTGGAACTTTCTTTTTTTTTTTTAATTTTTATTTATTTATTTATTTATGTGTATGAATGTACTGTTTTGCGTGCAGGTCTGTGCACCCGTGTCATGCAATGCCGCGGAGGTCAGAAGAGGGTCTCGGAATCCCCTGGAACTGGAGTTCTCCTGGAATTGGAGTTACAGACGGTTCTCAGCCGCCATGTGGGTGCTGGGGATCGAACCCAGATCCTCTGCAAGAGCGGTCGGTGCTCTTAACTGCTAGGCCATCTCTCCAGCCCTCAACTGGAACTTTCTACTGAGGTCTGGACTGATTGATCTTAGCTCTCCTGGCTGTCTGAGGCGCTTATTCAACCTGTTCCACTTTACCACTTGCGTCCACTGTAGGAGGCCGTCATTGTCTACACCTCCCCAACCATAGCATCTTCTAGACCCGGGAGCTTTTTATCTCCCAGAATATTTAATTAATTTAATGCATTCATTTGTGAGTGTGTTCTATGTGTGGGAGCATATGCATGGCCACGTGTGTGAAGTTATTTGTGCTCTTTGCACACAGGTGCAGAGGCCAAGGGCAGATGTTGGCTGTCCCCACGGGATTCCTTTGGGACAGGGTCTCTCACTGAGACTGGAGCTAGGCTGGCAGACGGCAAGCTCCAGCGATCGTCTCATCTCCACCCCTGCAGAGCTGGGGTCACAGGCACTTGTGGCCATGCCTGTTTGTTGTTGTTGTTTTAATGTGGGTACTGAGATTAGAACTTAGGTCTTCATACTTTTATAGCAAGCCATCTCTCCAGCCCTTTTTATACCATGTTAGCCCTAAATACCACCTTTGATCATCTACCTAGCAAACTAATCCTTCAAATTCAACTTCAAGTGCTATGTTCTTTGCAGCAGGCTTAGGTTCCCCAGCTTCTGAGCTTCCCTTGGGTCTGTATTACCTGGCACATGCGAATTTATGATGCCCATTTCCTATGTCAAAGCTCCCTGAGGAGGTAAAAGTCTTTGTTCCTATCTCTGTCCCCAGTACCCAGAATGATACCTATATCCAGTAGTCACTTACATTTGCAGAAAGACAAAAAAGAACTACCCAGGCTGTATCATGGAGACCAGTACAGGAAGATCAAGACAGGACATGGTGTTTACTGGACCTCATTTGGTGACTGTGGGAAGGGAAAATCCCAGTGTGGAGCACAAGGGCAGGACTGATGGTGGTTTGGGCTTGCCAAGGAGGGGCCTTCAAACATGACATCTTTCAACCCAATTAAAAAAAAAAAAAAGAAGAGGCTGGAGAGATGGCTCAGCAGTTAAGAGTGCTGACTGCTCTTGCAGAGGACCTGGGTTCGATTCCCAGCACCCACATGGCAGCTAAGAACCGTCTTTAATTCCAGTTCCAGGGGAATCCGATGCCCTCTTCTGACCTCCACGGCATTGCAGGACATGGGTGCACCAACCTACATGCAGACAGTACACTCATACACATAAAAAATAATAAATTAAAAGAGATTTAAAAAAAAGATCACAAGCTGAAGATGCTAAAAGATATATGTGGCATGTATATATCCATATTTTGGAGTGATGCAAATTGGAAGGAACAACACCAACACCACCAACAACAAAAGACTGGGTCAAAGAACTGACTGAAGTAGTGAACTTCTGCTCAAAACAGTAAACTTCAGCTTCGAAAATTTTAAAAGAGACTGAGAAAAAGATGAAAAACACGTTTGGCAGAATGCAAGAGCTCTGGTGGGGTGGGGGGGACAGGGAATGGGGAGTGGGTCTGGACTTCATTGGAAATTTTGTATGAAATGCACAAAGCTTCAATAAAAATTGGTGAAAGTTAAAAAAAAAGACAGAAAAAAAGCAAGGAGAAGAAGACATGTAAAATGCTTAGAGAAAAAAGGAAGAAAGAGAGAAAATGATGGAGACCCATCTTAGTTGAATCCAGGACTGACTATGATTAGGAGTGGCTCCAATATCTGGGAGACAGTCACCAGCAGTGTCTCTCCTCGAGCCAGGGACAGCTCGTGCCTGCTATTTACAGAAGTCCGCTCCAGATCCAGGCAGCAGCCCCTCTTCTGTAAACCAACATGCCTACATGTCTGCTAGGTGCTTTATTTGGACTCTCTGGGCAAGCTTGGACGTGTTCATACACTGGAAGCTTCTGCAAATAGTGTGCGGAGCCCGGAATGGAAGGGCCCGGGCAAGCTGGGGAGACAGGGCCGGGCAGAGGTTCTCAGCGCTCTGTAGCCAGAGGGAGACAGCCCACAGTTTGCCAGAGCCCCTGAAGCAGAGCAGAGTCAGCCTGGCTCTCCTTTACTGTTGAATAGAGGAATCATTAGCTCCGTAAAGCATCCAAAGTGGCTACCTTTATTTTTAGACTTCTGTATCAGGAATGCTTCGGGAAACTACCTTCACAGCCCTGAAGGAGCAAACAAAATAAAACAAATATCTACAGAAGATCCGCTGGGGCTCCCCCAACTCTCCTAGCTGTCTTCTGAGATGTGCGAGGCCTCAAAAGAGCCAGGCTTTTTTTTTTTTTCAAGGCTGATCTTTCTCTTCATGTGGCTTGCACCTGGCAGATTCCAGCCCTTATTCTAGGGAGTGAGTGCTAGACAGTCACCTGGGCCTGAACACAGTGGACATCTCACCCCAGCCATATTCTGATGACTATCACCACCCTGGGGGCTTTATGTGAGAGAGGCTCTGGCTGTAATGGGGAGAGGTGTGAACTTCCTTTCTTTGGCTGAAATCTCGATTGAGCTGAATTCTTATGATTCTGGGCCTTATGCAACTTACATAGTGTGCCAAATTACTTCCTCGGTGAAAAATCAGTAAGGACTGGCTATAAACCAAAAATATTTGAATTGGGAAAATCAGAGTCCACAAGCAGGTGAGGGGAGCTGGGCAGAGAGCAGACGGAGGATCAGTCCATGTGGGAGGCTCTTGAGTGTACTGAACAGAATCTCCTGGCTTCCTACCCTATTTCTTTCTACCACGTGTTGAAAAACTGGATGGGGTGGTGGGAGGCCTCGGGCAAGCTGCTGGCTGGTTTCTTAGGAACCGTTTGATGTCTGAGGTCCTTTCTAGAACTATAAATCTAAAATCAGATATAGTCTCAGATACATAACTGCTGTTATTATTTAGGGCAAGTCATTTTACTTACACAGATCTGTCTCCCCTCTTGCAAAATGGTGAGTCTGTTTAGCAGCCCCACAGCTGTAAGTCTTAGAGGAGAAGAAGTGAGTCTGCAGTGGACTGCGAGCTCAATTGGTGGTGAGGCATGGACAGAATGGTCACCCGGAGCTCCTACGGCGAGATGGCTGGGGAAGTGGGGGCACTGGGTGGGTCTTCTTCCGTCTCTGCTTGGCATTTCACTGTAGGAGCACTGGGACCCCGGACATATAATACCACTTCCGGTTTTACGAGGGTTCCAGGGAGCCAAACCTAGATCCTCACGCTTGTAGTATAGCATGAGCGTTACCTACTTAGCCATCTTCCTGGACCTCTGGAGAGTCACTTCTAAGTCTTCCTTGTTTCCTGGGGCGGCCATAACAAAGTACCACAGATTTGGCTTTAAACAACAGCAATGTATTCCCTGACAGATCCGGAGGTGAGAAGCTGGAAACTGGAGTGTTGACATTGGAACCTTCTGGAAGTGCTGGGGGAGAGCCTGCTCCCGCCCTCTCCTCACTCTGGCTGTTCTTAGCAACCGTTGGTGTTCCTCACTCCCAGACACAGTACGGTGTTCGGCTCCTCTGTTCTGTCAACTCTGTCACAAAAACACTGGATTTAGGGCCCACCTGATGGCTAAAACGAGCCCATCCTGAGATCCTTAGCTTACTTATATCCAGAAAGACCAAATAAGGACCCATTTGTAGGAACTGGAGCACCTTTGGATATGTCTTTTTCAGGGGACTCTACTCAACATTTTAGTCCAAATTCCACTATTTACAAAACAAAAATTTCCTCCTGCTTTTTCTATATGCCAGGGTCTAGCCTGGGCTTGGAGACACTGTCTTACATGTCTAGTGTAAGATACAGAGCAGCATGCATCAGGACATCACAAACAGGACAGATGGCCAGATGTAGGCAGGCAAACAAGGCCTACAAAGCTGGCTAGGACAAAGAGCCCAAGGGTCTGGTGGCCTGTACACTAGCCTCTTGGGACTTAAGAGATCTCTGCCTATTCCTTGTCTAGACCTCAGCTGTCCTCTGTTTATTGGTTTCATCCTTGTCTCTTCTGATCTGCTTCTGTCCTCTAGTGCTCTTCCCCCTGATGGGGAGAAGGCAGTTTGTGTCAGCTATTAGGCCTGGAGTATACCTCTAGGCCGTGCTGAACAATACGGACTTCTCTGCAGCAGGTTAAGCACACCCAGCTATGATATCTCTGTTGCTTCTGTTCTTTTTCTTCTTTTGAGGAAAGTAAGTGTGGTTTCTGGAGGTCGGCTCAGCCCTCCTCCTATTCTGGGTTGGATTACCAAGGACCCTCTGAGATGCTGCTGCTGTGGGCCAGTCTTCCTGGCACATGGAAAAGTCTGTTCTCAAAAGGCCTCTGTACATATCTTTAGGAGCTCAGGTCATTTGCTTATGGAGATCAGGGTTATGCCAAAATGCAAACATATACCAGGCTAGGTGAATCTGGGAGAACAGACAATGTCACTGTCCCTAAGGACTTGGGGTTCAGACATTGTAAGTCAATATTGGCACTCTAGCTTGCTGAACTAAGCCCTGGCCACAGTCCTTAAATACTACAGGCAGCCCCTACCAATCAATCACTGTTGGCAGCAGAAATGAAATCCATTTGCCATCTTTGCATTAATCTTTTACTAGAGATTAATTTGTCCGATTAGTCAAGGGTTTCCAACAACAATAAAGCTTTGCCTGGCAGAGACCAGAGTCTCAAAGGGACCAGCTGCAGAGTGGATAGTTTCATTATCTTGATGGTCATGGAGAAAGGGCAAGAAGTCTGGAAATTTACAGGCTCTGTGTGACAGAGCTGGTGATGGAGGGCCTCTCTGCTGGCCTCTCTGTTGGTCTCTGCTGGTCTCTCTGTTGGTCTCTCTGTTGCTCTCTGTTGGTCTCTCTGTTGGTCTCTGCTGGTCTCTGTTGGTCTCTCTTGGTCTCTCTGTTGGTCTCTCTGTTGGTCTCTCTGTTGGTCTCTCTGTTGGTCTCTGTTGGTCTCTGTTGTTCTCTCTGTTAGTCTCTGTTGGTCTCTGCTGGTCTCTCTGTTGGTCTCTCTGTTGGTCTCTGTTGGTCTCTCTGGTGGTCTCTGTTGGTCTCTCTGTTGGTCTCTGTTGGTCTCTGTTGGTCTCTCTGTTGGTCTCTGTTGGTCTCTCTGCTGGTCTCTCTGTTGGTCTCTGTTGGTCTCTGTTGGTCTCTCTGTTGGTCTCTGTTGGTCCCTCTGTTGGTCTCTGTTGGTCTCTCTGTTGGTCTCTGTTGGTCTCTCTGTTGGTCTCTCTGTTGGTCTCTCTGTTGGTCTCTGTTGGTCTCTCTGTTGGTCTCTGTTGGTCTCTCTGTTGGTCTCTCTGTTGGTCTCTCTGCTGGTCTCTCTGTTGGTCTCTGTTGGTCTCTGTTGGTCTCTCTGTTGGTTTCTCTGTTGGTCTCTGTTGGTCTCTCTGTTGGTCTCTCTGTTGGTCTCTCTGTTGCTCTCTGCTGGTCTCTCTGTTGGTCTCTCTGTTGGTCTCTGTTGGTCTCTCTGTTGGTCTCTGTTGGTCTCTCTGCTGGTCTCTCTGTTGGTCTCTGTTGGTCTCTGTTGGTCTCTCTGTTGGTCTCTCTGTTGGTCTCTGTTGGTCTCTGTTGGTCTCTCTGTTGGTCTCTCTGTTGGTCTCTCTGTTGGTCTCTGTTGGTCTCTGTTGGTCTCTCTGTTGGTCTCTGTTGGTCTCTCTGTTGGTCTCTCTTTTGGTCTCTCTGTTGGTCTCTCTGCTGGTCTCTCTGTTATATATATTAGGTCCATATCACCACGTATCATGTTCTGTTACAACTGCTGATTAATTATTGAATATTTATGCTCCTAGAAATTTCAGGGCATTTTTCTGAGATGTGATGATAAGCAGCTTAGGGGGAGGCACAGCTTCCTGACTCCTTTGAACCCCGAATGATAAGGTCTGACAGTGCTGTGCTTTGACCCTGGAATGCTGGCCAGGATGCTTCAGGTTGGGCTCAGGTTAACCCTGTGTATATATCCCTCTTTGTGTGTGTCTACATGTGTACATACATACATGTCTCTGTGTGTCTGTGTGTCATGTGGGCATAAGCCATATCAGAGTGTGTCAGGGAGACAGCTGGGTGTGGGAGACATTACTTCATGAGGCATTGAGAAGGTTCAGGACTGAAGCCTCTCAATTCATGGGGTGGTGAATTCGTGGGATCACGAGTAGGGTTTACCCTAGCTTATGTCTTTTTCCATGGAGACCTTGGTATTCTTGGATGTGGGTGCAACCTTGCTTTGGCACCAGGTGACAGATTTCTCCATAGGAAGAGGGAGGACCAGAAGAACTTACTGTAGGCACCTAACAATACGACTCCTGCCCGTTGGGGATCCAGATGGTATGACTTCATTTTAGAGCCTTTAGGACTGTAGAGCATTATACACTGCTATGGTGCTGGAGGTGGTATACGGTGAGAGTGGCTGAACTTTAGCACTGGTATGTGGAGATAGCCAAATGCTTGGATCTGGGAGGGGGGGAGGCTCACAACTGCTGCTATGTACCGAGTCATAGGACATGCTCACAAACACTTGAGAGACATCTGAGGACTCAGAGAAATAACTGGGAGAGAGCGGAGCTCAGTTGCACTTGGCCCGAGTGGTGGGGATTTGCTCTGGTGCCTTCTCCCAACATGGAACTGTCCTCTTTTGAGGATAGACTTTCCTTAGTACATGTCTTACACAAAATCTTCATGCATTCACAAATAAACATTTGTGGAGGGCAGTCCTTATTCATGGATATCATCTCAGTGAAAATTCAGTCTCCTGGGAANCTTATGTCTTTTTCCATGGAGACCTTGGTATTCTTGGATGTGGGTGCAACCTTGCTTTGGCACCAGGTGACAGATTTCTCCATAGGAAGAGGGAGGACCAGAAGAACTTACTGTAGGCACCTAACAATACGACTCCTGCCCGTTGGGGATCCAGATGGTATGACTTCATTTTAGAGCCTTTAGGACTGTAGAGCATTATACACTGCTATGGTGCTGGAGGTGGTATACGGTGAGAGTGGCTGAACTTTAGCACTGGTATGTGGAGATAGCCAAATGCTTGGATCTGGGAGGGGGGGAGGCTCACAACTGCTGCTATGTACCGAGTCATAGGACATGCTCACAAACACTTGAGAGACATCTGAGGACTCAGAGAAATAACTGGGAGAGAGCGGAGCTCAGTTGCACTTGGCCCGAGTGGTGGGGATTTGCTCTGGTGCCTTCTCCCAACATGGAACTGTCCTCTTTTGAGGATAGACTTTCCTTAGTACATGTCTTACACAAAATCTTCATGCATTCACAAATAAACATTTGTGGAGGGCAGTCCTTATTCATGGATATCATCTCAGTGAAAATTCAGTCTCCTGGGAATAAGATACATCCCTCTACATTTATAGAGATGGTCTAAAAAGAATCTAGACTTCTGGGCCAACAAACCTGAGCTAGCAGCTATTACCTATGCTGTTGAAGTGGAGTCACAATATCTTGATTAAGAAAAGATGTTCAGAAGGCAGCTGACATTATTAAAATATGCAGAGATCAAGATATGACAGTGAAATGAATAATCTGTGATTGTACAACTAGCTAGGACTGGGTATGGGCTTGAATGCAAGCTCCTTTCAGTGTGAAGACAGGTTTGTTTTTCTGACCTCAAACTGCTATACTGTGGAGGACGATGCTGAAATTTTGATTCCCTTGTCTTTACCTCCTGAGTGCTTAGAGCATAGGCATGTGCCATCATGCCCAGTTTATTCTGTGCTGGGGATTGAACCCAAGATCCCACACACGTTAGGCAAGCCCTCTACCAACTGAGCCACATCCCCAGGCCCAGAATACACACACCATCTCCCTTATAATTCTGAGAGTTTGGCAAGAAGCAGGGATGGGAACCAAACAATTGTGTCAAGTGAGTCAGAGGTGGCCCGGGGTGGACGGAGAAGAACCCATTCTTCAGGGCTTGGTGGGCCTGACACCTGGTCTGGATGTTCATTATGAAGCCCAATGTTGTCCCAAAGTGGAGGGACGTCTCTAAGTCCCAGAATTATTGTCAACTTCACAGACCCAGGGCAAAGAGCCTGGGATTGCTGATCTCCAGAGTAGAGGGAGTTCAAGTTGCATGCAGCTTTGAGGTCAACCAGGAAAATGGCTCACTAGTCTCTCCCTCCCTATGGATTTGAAAAGCTTTAGGTATATTCTTTGTTCAAAATGAAGACTTCTACGGCAACCGAGGAGAGGCTGTGCTTGTCCTTCCAGCGGGAGCCGGGTCCACAGGTTCACTAGAATACCTTAGAACAAGTGGAAGTCATTTTCATGTTCAAAAATCACATGAGCCTAGTTTAATAATTCAGAGAGTGTAATTTGATTTTGGTTTATGATGGCCAAGAGCTTCCTCCCGTCGAGTTCATTCCCTCCTATCGCTGGCACCATGCCCCAGGGAGCCCGTCATCTGCTTCTCCTGCTTAGTATGTATTTCAAAATTATACATTGGTACTTCAGTCTTCCAGCTTTCTACCAGATATTATCTACTGATGTTTTATTTTTAGGTTAGGATTTAGCTTTCACACACACACACACACACACACACACATTCTACTCTCTCTACTCAGTTTATCTCACAAGATTGGATTAAACAGACATTCAGTGTTTACAGGAGTATGGCTATAAATATAATTGACAACTAAGCAACCTATTGTTCCCCGATTATATTTCCCTTCCCTAACAGTTTATGGCCTTTCGTTTCTGGGAAGTGGGAATAATTGCCTCATTTTTCATGGGCCTTTCCTTCATGCCGCTCCCTGGTTCTCCACACACAGGCACTCCACACGAGTCACAGGTTCCTGGGATGTCACCCTGGACTCCTACTTTCTTCTGTGCTCTCTCCAGCCCTTAGGTACATCTTTGACCCTGCTTCACTGTCATCCTAGAGTTCCCCATTCCCTGAATGCCACTTTCCTCTTTTGTAGGTAATTTCTTTGTTTGGTGTCATGAATTTCTGGGACTTCCTGAGAAAGACCTCTGGGCTCTGAGAGCCTCAGTGTTTACAAATGTCTTTATTGTCACCTGAATAAGTTGTCTTATTATTTTCTAGGGCACGGTGCACACTTCTGTTAAAAGTTTCTGTTGGGAGAGGTCTGACATCATCAGCTCTCTCATTCTATTTATATGTGACCTTTGGTTACTTTTGTTTGTTTCTTTCTGGAAACATTTGTCCCCTTAAACTGAAGTTTTCAGAAAAAAAGCTGCCCTATATTAGGTATTCTACAAGACTGATTGACTCATTAGAGTTTCGATTTTTGTAGAGAGTTGAAGTGTTCTAGGTCCACAAATCATCATGTGCTGGGGCTGGAGAGATAGCCTAGCAGTTAAGAGTGCCAACTGCTCTTGTACAGGACCCACACAGGTTTGATCCCCAGCACCCACACAGCGGCTAAGAACCGTCTGTAACTCCAATTCCAGGAGAACTCCAGTTCCAGGGGAATCCGAGACCCTCTTCTGACCTCCGCGGCATTGCGCGACACGGGTGCACAATCCTGCATGCAGACAGTACATTCATACACATACAGAAATAAATTAAAAAACAAAACAAAATAAAAAAAAATCATCATGTGCTCTCTACCATCTGAAATGCTGTGTATTATTAATCCCTGTGTGTGACTTAACATCTATGGCCTCTTAGGAAAATCCATTTGGAATATACAAACAGACCTTTAGACTCTACCAACTCAAAGGCTGAGAACTTCATCAGGTGGTATTTGAGGCCGACAGAAGGGACTTCCTGCTTTGCTCTAACCCACCAACCCACCAATGCCTTAAAGATGCCTGGATTTATAATTTCTTTGATCTGTTTATATAAAACCTTTCTGGAACTATTGCCATGTTGGAACATGGTATTGGGGCTGAACTGAATGTGTGCTCCCATGGTCACTCATATGCATCTCCAGAATAGACTGTCTCTTGCTCTTTTTGAGGTGAGAACTGCGCTTTCTGTGTTGATAACCTTCAGTTTGAAAATTCATAATCATGGACATTGATGCAATTTTGTTATTATTGTTATTTGTTTAGTTTTTATTCATTGCCTTCTTTGGGCCCTGGATGAGTCCTTTCTACCTAGAGACTCACCTTCAGTCCTAAAATGCTCCAGTATTCTTTCTTGGATAATTACCCTTTCTCCTTTTCCTTTATCTTTCTAGAACTTCTGGTGGTCGAACTTAAATATATTAAACTGATTATTTTTTTTTTTTACTTGTTCTGAATTTTCATATTTTTTCATGTTTTTTTTAAAAAACATTTCTACCTGCTGTACGATTTCCTTAATTTGACCTACTTTTTATTCTATTTTAAAATTTAGAAATTTTCATAGATTTCATAAAACTAATTTCTCTTTTCAAAAGTGACATTTTTGTGTATGAGATATTTTCTTTTATCTAAATACTTATTATTTTTTCAGACAGGATCTCATACAGTCCAATATGGGCTTGAACTTGCTGTGTGGCTGAGGGAGACTGTCCTTGGTGTCTGGTCCTCCTTCCTGGCACGGGCTACCATACCTGGGTTATGTGGTGCTAGGGACCAAACCTGGGGCTTTGTTCATGCTGCCAAATACTCTACCAACTGGACTGTATCCTCAGCCCCTATGTATTTATTTATTTAAAATTCTTTCCTGAATTCTCTTACTCCTCCATATTGTTCATTTGTCTTTTGGTCTGCCTATTGGGTCTGGCCTTCTTTGGGTCCTTCAATCTTTGGCTAATTACTTCCACAAGACCCTCTGTTTGGTGATTCAGTGTCTCTGCTATAAGGAGGTTAGGAAAGTACTTGATATCTTCTAGAAGGAACTTAAAATTTAAACTGCTTTTGCTTAGGGAAGTTTTTTTTTTTTTTCCAGAGAATATTTCTTCAGTTGCCTGCCTGGATACTACCATGTTCAGAGGGGAGCAGGCATTTGGAGTGATGCTTCATTCTGCCCCTGGCAGCCTCAGGTCTCTTCCAGTTCAGAGCGCATATAATTCCATTTCTCTGCAGCAGATCCTGGAGTTTTCTGATCCTGGAGAAGAGGTTCCTTGTCTGTATCCATCAGGGCAGCGTTCTGCTACAGTCTCCATGACTTCACACGCCCATCCATCCAGGGTTGTAAGCCAATGTGTCCCTTATCCTAAGGCCCTAGCATGAGCAAGACTTGCAGTAACCATTCCTTCCTCTTCCCCCTTGGCTGAGCTCCAGTTTTTTAGCATGTGCAAACCTCCACCTTATAAACACAGGAGGATCCTGAGCGGCAGGATAGGCTGACAGGTAGATCTCATTTCTTGTTTACAGCAACTGGTTTAGGGATGGACTCCAGTCAGTAAGGCATGGGAACAGTGTGCTGGGAAATGCACAGGAAGAAACAGTCCCTTGATGCCTGTAGCTTGGGCTGTCATCTTGTGACCATAAAGGAAGGCAGACTCTGAGGAGAGACCAACTTGCTGAGAATGGAAGAGAAGCTTTGCATCCTTGGCAGCACCACGAGACCTCTGCATCAACCCACTGCACAGCCACCCGTCCCAAACCCCTTGTTAAGTGAAGTAATAAAATTTCCTTGTTGTTGAGACCCATGGATCTGCTTCTTGTTTCTGGAAGCTTCCTGACTGGGGAAGTCCTTAGAGATAAGGACTAAGGCACAGCCCCAGCTCCAGAGCCCATTCATTTGGTCAGAAACATGGGCAGGGGTCTGAGCTAGGTGTAGGGTTGGTATGAGGAGGGGGACCTGTCTTGCTGCACAGCTATAACCAGACGAGGGGCAGGTGATTGTGTCTAATAGTCAAGACATGCACTCAAGAGACCTGGCTTTACATAGTAGGTGAACTTGGTAAGCTATAGTGAAAAGAGTCTTGACACCTTCTTTCTCAGCTGTTGAGATTAGCAAGTGAGATATCACCTGCTAGCAGCCCAGTGTGAGTGCTCACAGCCACCAGAGATTGGATTCACTAAGTTCTGAGACAGGGCTACCCCAGGCTGACTGCAAAAGGTATGGAGAGACTCAGAGCCAGGTTAGAACCAAGCAGAGGCTCAGAGACAGCCTAGAGCCAATCAGAGGCTCAGAGCCAGCCTAGAACCAAGCAGAGGCTCAGAGCCAGCCTAGAACCAAGCAGAGGCTCAGAGCCAGCCTAGAGCCAAGCAGAGGCTCAGAGCCAGCCTAGAGCCAAGCAGAGGCTCAGAGCCAGCCTAGAACCAAGCAGAGGCTCAGAGCCAGCCTAGAGCCAAGCAGAGGCTCAGAGCCAGCCTAGAGCCAAGCAGAGGCTCAGAGCCAGCCTAGAACCAAGCAGAGGCTCAGAGCCAGCCTAGAGCCAAGCAGAGGCTCAGAGCCAGCCTAGAGCCAAGCAGAGGCTCAGAGCCAGCCTAGAACCAAGCAGAGGCTCAGAACCAGCCTAGAGCCAAGCAGAGGCTCAGAGCCAGCCTAGAGCCAAGCAGAGGCTCAGAGCCAGACTAGAACCAAGCAGAGGCTCAGAGCCAGCCTAGAACCAAGCAGAGGCTCAGAGCCAACCTAGAGCCAAGCAGAGGCTCAGAGCCAGCCTAGAACCAAGCAGAGACTCAGAGCCAGACTAGAGCCAAGCAGAGGCTCAGAGCCAGCCTAGAGCCAAGCAGAGACTCAGAGCCAGCTTAGAGCCAAGCAGAGGCTCAGAGCCAGCTTAGAACCAAGCAGAGGCTCAGAGCCAGCCTAGACCCAAGTAGATCCAAATGAGAGGGTCTCCCAAAGGAAGATCACCAGTCTGTGGAAGTCCTGGTAGTGCAGATTATGACATTAGACCAGTGGTTATCAACGTGTATGTGTATCACCAACTGAAGGGTTTATTAAACAGAGATTTCTGGGCCCCATCCCTAAATAACCAATTCAATAGGTTTGAAAAATGGCATTTTTTGTCTTTTTGAGACAGGGTCTCCCTGTAGCCCCAGCTATCTTGGAATTCGCTCTGTAGTCCAGGCTGGCCTTGAACTCACAGAGATCCTCCTGCCTCTGCTTCCCAAGTGCTAAGATTTAAGGTGTGGGCCACTATGCCCGGCTAAAAATTGGCATTTCTAACATGTTCCCAGGCAATGCTGGTCCTTCTAGTGTGGCTCTGTAATTTACTTGCGTGCACATGCGTGTGTGTGTGTGTGTGTGTGTGTGTATGTATGTGTGTGTTGCATGTGTGTGAGTGTGCAGATGCATGCACCTGTATCTGCACATGTGCAAAGCAGAGCAGGATGTTGAGTGTCTTCCTCTATCACACTCTGTCTTCCTGCCTTAAGATAGGGTCCAGAACTGGCTGCTTGCCATTAAAAAAATTTTTTTTATTATTTTTTATGTGTATGAGTGTACTGTCTGCATGTAGGTTGGTGCACCCGTGTCATGCAATGCCGTGGAAGACAGAAGAGGGTGTCAGATTCCCCTGGAACTGGAATTAAAGTCGGTCCTTTGCTGCCATGTGGGTGCTGGGAATTGAACCTGGGTCCTCTGCAAGAGCAGTCAGTGCTCTTAACCACTGAGCCATTTTGACTATAACGGCTGGTCAGGTGGCTCTCGGGATCTGTCCATATCTGCCACCAATGCCGAGATTATAGGCACGTGCATCCATACCTAAACATTCAAAGTCAGGTCCTCACTCGTAGAGAGGAAGCACTACTATCCAGTGAGCCATCTCTCTAGTCCTCAGTAGGAAGTTTCTAGATCACTGCCCCTTCAGTCAGGCCCTGAAATTGGATACTGGGTTCTTCCTTTCATGGTATGAAATGAGCACTTTTGGCTTGCTGTACCCTTCTTTCATGATGTTCCCTCTCACCATAAGCCAGAAGCAACAGTCAATTGATCCTGAACTGGCAGATTCAAAATTGGGATCCCACATAAACCTTTTCTCTTTGTAAGTCAATTGCCTCAGTTATTTTGTTACAGCAGTAAAAAGCTGAATAGTACATCTAGAGACCACAGTTTTGGAACCATTGTTCTGGACCCATTAGGGGAGATAGAAGAGGGCAAAACCATGAGCATTTTGAAGACATCATTTGAAGCTGATGTTCTCTGTAAATGTAAAAAGTTATTATGTTCAAGTTATTATTATGGATGATGCACATATTCACAAAAGTAGAGAGGAACACAATATGAGACCTCACACACCTGTCACCCAGCTTCAGGATACACTAACTCCCCCCTTATCTGTCTCACATCACGCCTTTCACAGAGTGTCTTCTCTCTCCAACACAGGCTGGAAAGAGATCTCCTCCATGGTTCAGGTTCAGCTACACAGACTGATGCCGCGTTCATTAGTTTTTGTCAACTTGATGCAAAGTAGAGACACCTGGGAAGAGACTCTCAGCTGAGGGATTTCCTGCATCAGATTGGCCTGTGGGTCCTTTCTGGATTGCAGGCTGATGGAGGAGAGTCCGGCCCACTATGAACAGGGCCGTCCTTGAGCAGGTGGGCCTGGGTTGTATAAGAAAAATAACGGAGCAAGCCAGTAAGTAGACTTCCTCTGTGATCTAACAGTCATTTATTTGGTCAACCACACTGCGTTCAGTTCTGTTTTGGGTGCAGTGTGAGAGATTCACTCTGGTTGGGTCTCAGGCTGGTAAACTGGTGGCCACAAGACTACAGACTAATGGCCATGAGAATCGTGAGTATATAGCATCATGGTAACTCAGGGAAGGTGCTGCAAACCTAAATGGTGAGGGAGGATATTCGTGGATGCCTGTCTGACCTCCTCACGTCTGGGGAGGAGAAGCCCTCAGTCCCATTTGGTGCTGGGATCTCCAGCTCTGACTGTCAGAGTCACCCTGTGTTCTAGTTTGTCTTCCATTGCTGTGACAAAACACTCTGATCAACACCAACTTGGGGAGGAAAGGGTTTATTTGACTCACATCTCCTGGGTCATAGTTCATCACTCAGGGAGCCCAAGACAGGAACTCAGGGCAGGAACCTGGAGGCAGGAGCTGAAGCACAAGCCATGGAGGAATGCTGTTCACTGGCTTGCTCCCCTGGCTCATACCCAGCCTGCCTTCTTATACGGTACACAGCAACCTGCCCAGGGTGGCACTACTCATTGTGGGCTGGGCCCTCTCACATTGCCTGACAATCAAGACAATACTCCACAGATGTGGTCACAGGCCAACCCAATAGAGCCAATTCCCCAATTGAGGCTCCCTCAACCCAGGTGTGTCAAGTTGACACTAAAGCTGTCCAGCACACCCTGACTTTTCTTAGCTCACGATTGCTTCCTGTAATCTGTGTGGCTCCTCCTTCTCCGATCCCCTTTCCCCAATGCTTGATGCTTGGGAGAACTCTGTGGGACCAGCAAGGCGGCTGCCGTGGGGGCGGTTGCTAAGCACCATCACGGTTTTTGCTCCTAAATTCTTCACCTACTGCTTGAGCCATTGGTGCTGAATTACATCTCACTTGATTTATGTGCAGGATCTGGGAGGCTCTGGGCTAGCCTGCTTTGTATCTAGTGGACATGAGGGCAGGCCTGTACAGATGCACATGCACAGTGGGCTTGATTCCAGGAGGACTATGCAGCCGGGAAAGGGGTTTTCTCTCTGCCTAGTGGAGTGGGAGGCAGATAGAGCCAGGTCTCACAACGCACAGCATGTCGGTGCACTCTTCTGAGATTCTGAGAGCAATGCTGGGCTGAGTCTTCCTTTAAAGGGTGCCTGGGACTAGTATCAGACCAGGAGGGGTACAAACAAGCTCTCTACTGATGTTCCCCCTTTCATAATGATGTCTGTTCTTGAGTTCCCTGGTCACACTAGAGCCCTTTTGTTCAAAAATTTTTCTTCCTGTGACCAGATACAACTAAGTAATTTATCACTATGGTTATATTTAATTAAATTCCTGTCTTCTGCTTAATATTTTCAATTAAGCTCCTAAAACCAGATCTTTCTTATAGATCTAAATAGTTTCTTTCAAAGGCTTTGTCTCGGGAGCCTTTTTTATTACTATTAATCCCCCATAATAAATAACATAAACTCCCATAATGCTACACCACACATTTTCTCCCAACTCTTGTCTCTTTCCACGTTTGTTATTGACTCAATTTATGTTCCTTTAAATCAGTTTCTGTCTGGGTGGCAATCCTCTAATTTACTGACTGATCAATTTGAATTTGTTTTATAAGATTCCATTAATTACTGTGTCCAGTTCTCTTGGAATGCCTGGAAATGGAGCCTGTCAGCATCTCCTCCCTGGCTGTATATTTTCATCCATAGAGAATGGGGATAGGTTGGCCATGTGCAGGGAGCCACAACGTTCTGATAGCATTAGTGCGTAGGTTTGGCTTGTTCCGCAGTGAATCCCCTACAAGTCCCACAAGGAAACAGAAGTCACATTAGAAGAGGAGGCGTTAGTTTCTGAGAAGGGCACATTGGGGCTCATGTGCCACTTTTACTACGCATCATTTGGGGTTCTTGGTCTGTACAGTGTGTGGTACATCTTGCCCTTCCCTGGGTAGATCATCTACACAGACATGAACCTCTCTCTCTCTCTCTCTCTCTCTCTCTCTCTCTCTCTTTCTCTCTCATTGGTTTATTTTGGTCAATTTAGTCCATTTCTTTAATCTGAATCCTCTCTGACACTGTCTTCAGAACCCTTGGCAAGAGCTCTGCAGCCTCCTCTGTCATTTGAAAAGACAGTGCTTGCGTTGGTGGCCTGATCACTTTGCCCCTTTTCATTGGTAAATGATGTCCCTCTTCCCTCTGAATTTAAACACTCCTTCCTGGAGGCAGAGAGGAGGTCATAAGATTCAAGAAGCTGAGGAAACTTTTAAGACTCAGGAAGTTTGAAAAGTCACAAGACTCATGAAGACCCCCTCTTCAAGGTCATAAAAGCAGCAAGCAGTGGGCGGGGCTAGAGGAGGCTACAGCAGAGCTGCCTGCAAATTGGCCAGGGAGCTCCGAAGATGCTGTGGCTTTCATGAGTCGTCACCATCCTGAGGTGGGCCCTCAGGTGATGCAGCTGCCTTTGAGTCACCCGTGCCCCAGTAAATAACTCTAATAAACTTATTAGTGCATCAAGTCAGACTGGTAGAGTCATTCTTTGGCCTGTCATAGGCGTGAACAGACATCTGTTCATATCTTCCCAGGAAAAGTCATGTAGCAGTTACTGACAAGAGCTAGAGACAGGGCAGTAGAATCTTTCCTGCAATCTCAAGAGCAAGGAGAGAGATGAATTGGATCAGCTCAGGGCTCAGGCTAGGTGAACCGCACGTCTTAAAAGCACTGGTCACGGATTTACTGGATAAAGATTTAGACTAGAGCATAAGGAAACAGGAGCCGAACCAATGAAATTCTTATAAAAAGAGAGAAGTAGGTGGGGTGAGAGTGTATGAAGAGTCACACCTGTGCCCGGTGTCTCAGCCAGGTGAGCACTGGCACCGTGCTGGTGAGACCCTGTAGACCTACCGCTTAAGCTTTCGGGCCACGGTGGCTGCAGGTCAGTTGCTTCTCAGTATCCAGGAGGCCTGTCCCAACCTACAAAGTCCCTCTGCGTCTTCCTAGTGTCATCTGCTCCTTCTAGCCAGGGGGATCCTTACACACCTCACAGATGCAGATGGACACATACATCCACAAGCATTCACACATTATACACACTTTTTTTGTGTCTTTTTTGAGACAGGGTCTCCCTTTAGTCCCAGCTGGCCTGGAGCTAGCTCTGTAGACCAGGCTGGCCTTGAACTCACAGAGAACCGCCTGCCTCTGCCTCCCGAGTGCTGGGATTAAAGGCGTGCACCACCATGCCTGGCTAACACACACATTTTTTTTTTATTGTTGTTGTTAAAGTGATCTTGTTTTCAGGGAAAACAAAATGCCTGTGTCTAATAAGAGTGATTTACTGAAGAGTAACACAGACATACGGTAATGCTAGCCTGGGCCTCGTTGCAGTGTTTCCTGGAGAAGTGAAGGTGTGAGGCCAGGCCAGTGACAGAGAGTGAATGCACATCTAGTACGAGGCTTCTTTATGACAAAAAGTATTAGGAGAACAAGAACAAAGGTGGTGGAGAATCATTGTTCTCCACTTCCTGAGCCCTGGAGAGCAGAGGTATGCAATAAGGGGTCAAAAGATGGGTGTGTGGGCCACAGTGTCCCATGGACACCGACCCTGAGAGTTCTGATGGAGCTCTTGAGGGGGAGACATTTGTTCTCCCAATAGGTTCTAAGCCCGGTGCTTCTAGGAATCAGCTCCTCTTGTTACCATGAAAGGAGACGCTGGAAGATCAAGCCAGAATAGAGCAGTTATGAAAGGACAGATCCCTGACGTCACAGGAGCAAGTCACCTTCCCACCTATCATAAGCCAATTGCATTTGGTCTCTAAATCCCGAATGAAAAAGGACACTTCTGATGTTTACAATTTTATTACATTTTCTTGTCATTTTGATCCAGGGCCTCCCTGTAGCCCCAGCTAGCCTGGAACTTGCTATGTAGACCAGGCTGCCCACAATCTCACAGAGATCTGCCCTGCCTCTTCCTTGAGTGGTGAGTTCTGGAATGAAGTTATGTGCCAGCACACCCAATGAGAACCTTATTACTTTTTTATTGGGATGGATTCTTTAGAATTTTCTCTTCTTGTTATTTGTTCTGCCTTCTGGGTCATGTGAAATATCCATCTTCTTTTTAATAAGATAGCCCTAATTTCAAGACACTGTGGCTTACTTGCATCTTTCCTTTTTGAGGGTGGAGCTCAACAGTTATTTTATCTATTCTCCTGGTGAGAAAGCTTCTCTGTTTCTCACCATGAAGGTTACAGCTTTCAATGTTCTTCTTAATGTGGCTTCCACACTTGACCCTGGGTTCCAAAGGTGGACTGTGTACCTCCACCCACTGGTGATGATGTGGCTGTTCTGTGGGCTTGGATCTAGCCTTTCTCCTTTCACTAGCTGTTTTTTTGTGGGACATTTTTGTACCTTCTTTTAAAACTGTGGCACAAATGCCAGGTATGGTGGTGTAGGCCTTTAATCCCAGCACTCAGAAGGCAGAAACAAGTAGATTTCTAATGAGTTCAAGGCCAACCTTGTCTACATAGTGAGTTCCAGGCCAGCTGGGTTTATAGGGACCATCTCTCAAAAAAAACCCCAAAATTAATTTGGGGTTGGAAAGATGGCTCTGGTCGAGCACTGACTGCTCTTGCGTAGGACCCAGGTTTGATTCCCAGCACCCACATGGTGGCTAATAGTTATCTATACTCCAGTTCCAGGGGATCCAATGCCCTCTTCTGACCTCTGAAGGGTACTGCACATCATGGGTGCACTTACACACATGCAGGCAATGCACATAAAATAAAAATAATAAAATATCTTTGAAAAGTATGGTACAAATAGCAGCTGTAGCAATACCAGCATCGTCAGTTTCATCAGACAACTCATTAGAAATGCAAAATACTACCCAACATCTTCAATTGGAATCAGTATTTTAACACAACCCTCACGTGACTAGTGTGCATATTCCATGAGAAAGCACTTTCTTAGGATGTGGTCCTTTTCCACCCTGGTAGTCTTATTTATTTTTTTTTTTTGGTCTTTTCAAGACAGGGTCTCCCTGTAGCCCCAGCTGTCCTGGAACTCACTCTGTAGACCAGGCTGGCCTTGAACTCACAAATATCTACCTGCCTCTGCCTCCCGAGTGCTAGGATTAAAGGCATGTGCCACCACACCTGGTTTGGTAGTCATTTTTTTAAAGATATAAATCAAATACTACATATTCACCCATTTAATGTTCTTAATATATCTATAGAGTTCAACCATGACCTCAATCAAATTGCGGACAATTTTTATCTTCCTTAAGCATTCTGTGCTGATACACAGTCCAGTCCCATCCATCTCCGGTCCCATCCTGGCTGTAAGCAGTCGTTAATTTCCTTCTGCTCTGTGTGTCCATTCTGACACTTCGTGTAAATGATTCCAAGCACTGTGTGATTTCTTATGCCTCTTTCACTTAGCACCACATTTTCTTTTTAAAAAATATTAAAAATTTTTTAATTTCTCACCAATAGAGTATATTTCATTGCTGCTTTGTTTAGTATATACTTTTCTCAATTGGGAAAAACAGTCTAGGTGATAAAACTGCCTAACAAGAGAAGTGGTTTACACGGTCATAACATTTATTATTTTTTTATTTTTATTTATTTATTTATTTATTTTTTTGAGACAGGGTCTCCCTGTAGCTCTGGCTGTCCTGGAACTCACTCTGTAGACCAGACTGGCCTCGAACTCACAGAGATCCGCGTGTCTCTGCCTCCCAAGTGCTAAGATTAAAGGCGTGTGCCACCACGCCCGGCATTTATTTATTTCTGTATGTGTATCAATGTACTGTCTGCATGCAAGTTTGTGCACCCGTGTCGTGCAATGCCGCGGAGGTCAGAAGAGGGTGTCGGATTCCTCTGGAACTGGAGTTCTCCTGGAATTGGAGTTTCAGACGGTTCTCGGCCGCCATGTGGGTGCTGGGGATCGAACCTGGGTCCTCTGCAAG